>JACXSL010000816.1:0-264187 GCA_019514585.1 Dendrobium officinale
TTTCGACCACCTATTCTATTTTGAGCAAGGGAAATTTAAGCCATATAACTCTTTCAAAATCAGTTAAGTTTTAGTAAAACCAATTCTAAATATTCAAAATAAAATAAATAATTTACATGCATATAATTGAAAGGTGTAATTAGCACTATATTATAAAAAACCTACATTTGATCAACATATGCATAATTTAAATGGATTTTTTGTTAGGTAATATAAAGTAAATCAATTCAATCTCAAATCTAGTTAAATAAAAGTAAATATTAACAGAGTTTCTAAATTCTCAACTTGACTATGATAGTTTGAAGTGATACAACACATCTTGATTTGTTGATTGAGAGCTTTGATTATATATCAATAAGTCTTTTATTTAAAGTTTGTGTATTGTTAAGTGACTTATGTTTCGTTTAGAATAGCTTTGGATCACTATTTTTTTATATATTTTTTTAAAAAATTAATTAAAAATAACTTTATAAAATAATAAAAAGGTACCTCAAATAAAATTTTAAATGGTTCAAATGTCACATAAACAATAATAATAAAAATAATAGTTCTATACTTCTATGTGATGCGATGATTATTTCTGAACTAACGCACTGAATTAATATTCACACACAACTCACCTTGTTCTGTTGATTGAGAGCTTAGGCTTCCAACTAAGAGTTCTTTGATTCGAGCCTTATGCATGCAAGGGCGGAACCCTCAAGTGCCCAGGGGGGAATTGCACCCCCTAAAAAAATTACAAATTTTGTTTATTACATGGATTTTTAGATAATTTTCTTCTCCAGCTTTTTTTTACTCTTTATTATAAAAAATCTTTAAGCAATTGCCCCCTCAAAAAAAAAAAATTTAAAATATTGTGATCTTTATGCAATTGCCCTCTAGCAGAATTATACATATTGTGTATATGGGTTATTATAAGGGATTTTAGGCAATTGCCCCTCTAAAAGTTTTAAAATACTATGATCTTTAGACTATTGCCCCTAGTATAATTAAATACATTGTGTAGAGGTGTTATTGTTAGAGAATGATGAACCAAATACAAAGAGAAATAGTAACTTAAAATTTGTTTCGAGGGTGCTGCCCCCGAAAACTCCCGCAAGTGCGTTGCCACCTTGACCCTGCGACATATTTACCAACAAGTATTTATAGATTTAACCCCCTAAAAATTATAGCTGCTCTGACCATGTGTGTATGCGATATAGTAAGTACTTGTCTTAATAGCCTAAGGGGCTGTTTGGCAACAAGTGGGATTTAACTTTAGTGTAATTTAATAAATCCTGTAAATTCAGATTTAGTAAATCCAAAATGTGTGAAATATTAAAAATTGTTTGGTATGTAAAATGTTAAATCCTGATAAACTGTTTGGTAACATATATCAGGATTTATGACGGTTAGGGATTTAAATTTAAAGAAGATATTTATGAAATCAAAATCATCAAGATCATGGCATAAAACATAATAAATTCAACTTGAGTTCATACATTTGTGTTTTAAACTTGAGTTACTTATTAATTCTAATTTTTAATTAAGACTGATAAATTATAATTATGAATACTACAATTAGGGTATAATTTTCATAAGTATTTTATTAATAACTTATCATGTGTTATTTTAATAAGAATATAAATGCTATGATAGATATCAAATTAATTATTTTATTATAATTTTAAATAATTAATCATTTAATTACTATTTGCACTTATCATTTCATTCATTTTTATATACTATTTTAATAAATTTTAATTAATAATTATACTTATAATTATGAAATTATAAGTAATTATATTTTATTAATAACTAATTATTTAATTAAAATTTACACCGCTAATCATTAATAACTAATTATTTTTATATACTATTAAATATTTTATTAATAACTAATTATTTAATTAAATATACACCACTAATCATTTAGTTAAGTAGTTAATAGTTATATTTTAAATTAATGTCTAATTAAGAAATTAACCCGTGCACAAAAATCATTTGGCTGGATTTAGCATAAATCCGACTTAAATCCCACTGTAAATTCGATACCAAATAGGCCCTAAGAATTGCATAGACACCCGATGTTAGGATTTGTACAGCTCTCTGACTCCTTGCTTTTTGTTCCAATAATAAGGCTTCATTTGTGACAGCTTTCTTCTTACTTCTTGAAGCATCTTTCTAGTAGAAAAATTAGAACTTTTGTGCAAAAAGTTGCTTTACGAAGTAATAAAAAAACCTTCTCAAATGAAGCCCCAGTCTCCCAATTTTGATCTTCTCTCTCTCGTCGTCCTTAGCTCATTCTCCTGTGCCGGCCAAGCTTTCGATGGAGTGCGGGATCAAAGAGAAGAGGTTGCGAATGTAGAACACAAGGAGAAGCATCCAAGAGGATAAAGATCATAGTTTTATTGAAGAGAAAGAGATAGAGAGATGTCCATGGATGAGCCGCAGCAGGGCTCGAAGAAAGCCCTAAGTTATAGCCCTCGTGGAGCCCGGAAAGCATGAGGTTTTATGGCGTACGTGCTGGCACAGAAGCAGCGTAAACGGGTCAGTCTCTAAGAGGCTGCCGGAGCCTCTTCGGCGAGCTGTGGCGGATTGCCTATCTTCTACCTTCCTAAGGATTGTGACTGATCTGTGAAAGGTAGAGTAATGCAAATTAGACACAGAGTCTTTAATGAGATCAATGTATAAAAAGACATTGATAATGCCCTTAAAACAAAGGTTGTCGAATGTTCGGTATCACTCATTGCAATTTATTCTATATGAATTAAGCCCTCTTATGATCAAAATGTTGTCGAATGCTAACATCCTTTAGGTGATATGGGTAATAATTAATGGTGATATGATGATGACCATCATCATTGATATCTTCGGTGAAGCACAGGGCGTAAAGTGGTGGTCTGGCAGAGTGACGATGTTAGGCGGTGGTCCGGTGGAGCACGAGACGTCAAGTGGTGGCCCGGCAGAACTCCGACGGTGATCCGACGGTGGTCCGGCGAGACTCCGCGGTGGTCTAGGAGGCTAGGAAGCAAGAGCGATCTCCGATCTCTCTCTTTTTTCCTTAGTCTAAGGGGTGCCATTTTCAAGAGGAGAGAGGGATCTATTTATAGATTTTTGGAATGGCATGGCTCGTAAATAGGTGGAGGATCAAGGGTTAGTTGGGAGTGGTTGGATGGACGGTCGATCTTGAATCCCTTGATCATGAATTGTTTGATGGACATATGAATATCTTAATGAATGTCGGAATTCAGTGATCTTCAGCTCGTTGGATTCTTCTCGTCGAGCCGCTTGATTCGAATATAAGTTTGTTATGTTTGGAAGTCATTTGGTAATTCGAATTGTGGTTTAAACCTTCTAATAGCGCTTGGGGTCCTTGATTTGGATCCATTTGGGCTCGGATTGGGTCGAATTTGGTATCGTTGGGTTCGTATTTTTGAGATGCTCAGTTTGATTATAAGTTTGCTGAAATCTGAGTTTAGATGCTCCTGATTTTGATTTTGGAAGTTTCCAACTTGATTTTGCTTTGAGATTAGTGCCCGATCAAGATAATTTTTGTATGATATATTAGTTGCCCCCCTATTTTTGGACGTCGAAATTCTAGGAGTCCGAAAAATATGCAGTGTAGCCAGCAAAATTTTTTTTTCATGTGACTTGAATGTAGTCTGATCGTGGGTGTAGAGGTCCCAAAACACTTTAAAAGTGTCAAAATTGAGTCCGGAACGTCGAAAAATGGTTCCAAGGACCTCAAAAACGTCCAATTTTACCTTTTTGGGCCCAAAATCAGGCCAAAATATATTATGTAACTTATAATTTAAATATTAAAATAGGTATAATTATATCAACTTTTACCTGGTGGATGAGTGGTAAGTCCTTTGTCATCCATGCCCAAGGACTTGGGTTCGAATCCAGGGGAAGGCATGGATTTTTTTGTGAAGACGTGGCAGCGACATGCAGATTGATGATGTGGCAGTAGCATGTGGATCGATATGTGGCACCCATAACCTGTTGGGTCGTGGGTGACATGGCCACGACACAGATCGTGGGTGACGTGGCACCCATGACCTGTTGGGTCATGGTTGACATGGCCACAACGTGGATGACGTGGCACCCATGACCTGTTGGGTCATGGCTGATGTGGCCACGACATGCAGGATCATGGCTGATGTGGCAATGCCATTAAGGATGGATCGATGATGTGGCAATTCCACATATGATGGATCGGTGACATGGTGCCCATATGCAAGGCGGATTGATGACGTGGCACTCGAATTTTTTTTACCCTTCTTCCTATAAATAGGCCCCACTCTGGGCCTTATTCCTTGCACCTTCTCCTTCTCCTTCTCCTCTCTTCTCTCAGTAGAGGCCTTCTCTGCCCCTTGGATAATTGGTATCCATTGTCTAACAGCAAGGCCCTTCTTTGCGAGAAAAAGTCTTCTCCCTCTCCTCTCCTCTCTTAGTAGAGGCCTTCTCTGCCCCTTGGACAATTGGTATCCATTGTCTAACAAAAGGGCCCCTCTTTACGAGAAAGAGTATTCTCCCTCTCCCTTCGGCGCTCCTTCTATACGGAGGCTTTCCCTCTCCCTTGGTCAATTGGTATCCATTGTGCAACAGCAGGGTAAACCTCCCTATACTGGAGTAATGTCGGGTGATCACTTTCCTTCGAGAGATTCTGCGGTCAGGGGAAATGCTGCCGTTCCGCCGGACGGCGGGCGGAGGCCTGACAAAGGCGTGAGGGAAGATGATCTGGCATCCACCGTCACCAGTGATACTCTGGCTATTTTTCATAAGATGTTCCACTTCCCAAATGATGTGGTGGTGGTGGTCCCTAAGAGGTCTGATCGGGCCGGTGCTCCTCCTTCCGGGTACTTGACCATCTGTAAGACCCATTTACGATCAGGGCTGTGCTTTCCTCCTCCTGCTGAGCTGATTGAGATTTTGATGCATTGTGGGATGTCTCTATCCCAATTTACATACAGAGGCTTGTCGGTGACTATCAGGTTGATAGCACTTTTCAGAGATCGAGGGGCCGTTCTGACACCTAAATGTCTTTCCCGGATGGGCCAATTTACCAGCGACTCACAAGGGCATGTTACTTTCAGGACAAATGGTTAGACATGTGCACCCGGGATCCTACAAAGAGTTGGGCTAGTGCATTTTTCTTCGTGAAAAATGATTGGGGCCTGACGGAGAATTAGGGGAGATTGAGGGACCTGCCTGTCCCTTTGCATGTCGGAGAGGAAGATATCAAGAGAATTCTTAAGGTCCCTTACATCGAGCATCTTCTTTATGAAGTTCATTTTTTAAATAAATATATAGAGGAAGAGTTCTTGTTTAGGGTTGGGCTGTCAGTCCACGTCGGGAGATCAGATGCAAGGATGCTAAAACTGACTTCCAAGATCCCTGAAGTTCCTACTGCAGTACCTAAGGCGACCACTAAGAGACAGGCAAGAGATGAAGATCCCTAAGCTTTGTTGAAGAAGAAAAAGTTGTAGGTGGTTGCGATGAGCAAGGCTGCACTTGTCACTTCTCCTACAAAGATTCGTATTCCTGAGGATGTTTTGAGTCATCAATGCATGGGCATTGCAAAGCTAGTGATTTGGTATGCAACCTTCCTCTGATACTTTTTCTTCCATTTTCTTTTAGGACAACTTCTAATGTATTTTTCTTTCTTATTTCAGTTGTTGCGATGGACGGAGCTTGAGGTCGAACTTATTGAAGCTTTGAATCATTGGAACGATGAATTTATGAGGGTCAAGTACCTTCACGGAGAGTTCAAGCAGAAGTATAATCTGAAGGGCAAAGAGGTCAAGGTGTTGGAGGAAGAATTATACGGGTGCAGGACTGAGTTAGGAAATATGGTGCACTCTGCTTCCCTTCAGAATCATCACACAGATCGGCTTCAGATAGACCTAGTGGAGGCACAGTTGACGATCACCCAGCTCTCGAAAGATCAAAAATTCTCTGCAGAGAAGATCGCAGTGCTTGAAGCTGAGAATAAGAGGTCCCAAACTCTTATTGCTGAGAAGGAGGTCGTTCTGATCGGTCTTGAATCTTTGAGAGTCATCGAAGATTTCAAGAAGTCTATAGCCTTCAAGATCGTCATCCAGGATCACGTCTATGAGGCCCGTGATCACATTTATAAAGTAGAGGTGAAGGCTTTAGAGAAGCAGTGCATTGAAGAAGGATTCATTCGAGGCTTCTTGAAGGGGGTTCATCTTATGTAGAGGAAGACCGAAGTTAAGAGTGATGGGCTAACACCTAGCAAGGCCTCCGATGACCTTCCCTCAGACTCTGATGGCGACAAGATCGAGAGCGAGTTGCATAAGGCCTTTGCTTTGGAGGTTGATGATGAGATAGTGGAGATAGAGTAGATCTTTGTCAACTGTACTACTTTATCTTTCTTAGTACCTTTCTATTTTCATTTGTATTAGGTATTTGTGTTGATATGTGTGATGTATACTTTGATTTAGTGGTGGATTGTTGATGTATTTATTAGTGAATATTATTTTAGTGTTCTTATTTCAACTTGAGTGAAATTTTTCTTTATGCACTTTTAAGGTTCTAGACCTATCTGAGGCTTTTAATAAATGTGCCACAACTTGTGTGGATGATTTTAGAAGAATCCTTTAAGGATATAAGGTCTATCCGAGACTGTTTTGTCAGAGACTTGCTTGATGACGTTAATCTGTATGAAAGATATTAAGAGAATTCACTAGGGATGTAAGACCTATTCAAGGTTATATGTCAGAGCTCTGCTCGATGACGTTAACCTATGAGGAAGAGGTCGGGAGAATCCACCAATGATGTAGGACCTATCCAAGGTTATATGCGAGAGCTCTGCTCGATGACGTTAACCTGTGAAGAAGAGGTCGGGAGAATCCACTAAGGATGTAGGACCTATCCGAGGTTGTTTGCCAGAGCTTTGCTCGATGACGTTAACCTGTGAGGAAGAGGTCAGGAGAATCCACCAAGGATGTAGGACCTATCCGAGGTTGTTTGCCAGATCTCTACTCGATGATGTTAACCTGTGTGAAAAAGGTCAGGAGAATCCATCAAGGATGTAGGACCTATCCAAGGTTGTTTGCCAAAGCTCTGCTCGCTGACGTTAACCTGTGTGGAAGAGGTTGGGAGAATCCACCAAGGATGTAGGACCTATCCGAGGTTGTTTGCCAGAACTCTGATCGATGACGTTAACCTATGTAGAAGAGGTCAGGAGAATCCACAAAGGATGTAGGACCTATCCGAGGTTGTTTGCCAGAGCTCTGCTCGATGACGTTAACCTGTGTGGAAGAGGTCGGATTGGATCCCTTTGGGACCGATCACTTTGTGATTGAGATGCAATAAACATTGCGTATGGGATTGAAGCTTACAGCCTGTGTGAATCTATCAACATGATTTTACTTGAAGAAGAAAATAATTCAACTTAAAGAAGGAAAATAGTTTTACTATATCAAACAGAGACATACTTCCCTAAGATGACTTAGGGCTGAAGAAGTTACAAACACCACAAACAAACAAAGAGTCAACTGACTCCTACTAATGAAGATAGAAAACACACAATACTGAAGACATAATAAGTAGCACTATTGTGCTCTACTGATAGTACTTGCGGAGATTATCAACATTCCAGGTTCGAGGAAGCATCTTTACTTCAACATCCTTCAATTTGAAAGTACTAGGCTTCACCATAGCTGCTATCAAGTATGGACCCTCCTAGAGGGGGGAGAGTTTATTACGTTGATGACCTTTTCTTGCTGCCTCGATGCTGCGTAGAACAAGATCTCCAATCGATATACGCTGTGGTTTCATTCTTCGATTGTAGTGCCGGGCAACTCTCTAGTGGTAGACATCAACCTTAAGCATCGCCTCATCTCTTACTTCCGGAAGGAGGTCTAGGTTGTGCCTGAGCTTTTCGTCGTTGGTGTTGAAGTCAAAAGTTTGAACTCTATGACTTAGGACTTCAATGTCAACGGGAATGACAGCCTCCGTGCTAAAGCAGAGGTTATATGGCGTTTCTCCTGTTGGAGTCCTTGCCATACTACGATAGGCCCAAAGGACATTTGGGAGTTAGTCAGCTTATTGCCCCCCAGCCTTATCCAACCGTGTCTTCAATCCTCTCAGAATAGTTCGGTTAGTGACCTCCGTTTGTCCATTAGTCTAAGGATGGCCAACATCCGTGTGTATTAGTTAAGTGTGAAGATCTTTACAAAATGTGGTGAAGACCCTTTCGGTGAACTGTGTTTCGTTATCGGTGATAAATTTCGCTGGAATGCTAAAGCGACATAGTATGTTCTTCCATAGGAACTGTTTGGCATTTAATTCAGTGATCTTTGCCAGAGGTTTTGCTTCTACCCACTTTGTGAAATAGTCCACAGCCAATATGATGAACTTCTGCTGTCCCGTGGCTATAGGAAAGAGTCCTACTATGTCAATCCCCCACTGGGCGAAAGGCCAGGGACTCTATAATGTTGAGATCTCTATGACAGGTAGATGGATGAGGTTGGCATGTAACTGGCAACTGTTACATTTTTGCACGAGCTCTAGCGCATCCTGCTTCATCGTTGGCCAGTAGAATCCTTGTCT
The DNA here is from genome assembly GCA_019514585.1 of Dendrobium officinale. Classification (NCBI taxonomy): domain Eukaryota; kingdom Viridiplantae; phylum Streptophyta; class Magnoliopsida; order Asparagales; family Orchidaceae; genus Dendrobium; species Dendrobium officinale. The sequence continues at coordinate 8,566 of JACXSL010000816.1, forward strand.
CAGGACTTTTTTGGGCTAACGCTCTTCCACCCAGGTGTTCTCCATAAATGCCTGAATGCACTTATCGAAGTGTATAATTTGACTCTGAAGGAGGAAGGCAGTTGAGTTAGGGTCCCGAGATGGCTCATTTTTACAATTCTCCATTGAGAATGGTAAAGTTTTGCTGCCTGCCTTCGAAGTCGTGTTGCTATCGTCGGGTCTTTCTGGAAGAACACATTCTTGTAAGAAAGCTAGAATGGGATCGATCCAGGATGTCTCCCTCGATTCATCGAACGGTTGTATTATCCATGGGCTTGGAATACTCGGGAAGTGAATTTCTTTGATATACTTTCTTTTGAAAGTGTCACCGATTGTGGAGGTAGCTAGCTTGGAAATGGAGTCTGCTCGTACATTTTGCTCTCGTAGAATATGGACGATCTCATATTTGTTTATACTGGCTAAGAGTAGTTTTACTTCATCGCAATATAGGGCCACTTGAGGATTGTGGATGTCAAATTCTCCTTCGACCTGTGATGCAATTAATTGTGAATTCGTGTAAATCACCAGGTTTTGTACTTCACAGTCGATTGCCAGTCTTAAACCAGCAACAAGAGCTTCGTATTCTGCTGGTTGTTTATTGCAGGGAATTTGAATCGGAGTCCATATTCGAGAGCAACTTGTCGTGGAGAGATTAGCATAACTCCTTCTCCGGCACCAGAAACTCCAGAGGCTCCATCAACATACAAAGTCCAGCCCGGTGGAGAGGGAAAAGCACTTGTTTGATCTTCAGACATTGAGATGGTGCATTCTACTACAAAATCTGCAAGTGCTTGTGATTTGATATCGGGCCTAGGTAGATAGTGAATGTCTAACTCTCCCAGTTCTACAGACCACTTGAAGAGTCTGCCAGAGGCTTGTGGCTTTTTGTAGAATATTTTTTAGCAGCAAATTCGTGTAGACTCCGATTGTATGTGCTTGAAAGTAAGGGTGTAGTTTTTCTGGCTGAGTATACTAACACCAAAGCTGTCTTATCTGCCGAGGGATAACGTCCTTCTATTTCTGATAAGATCTTACTGACATAATAAATAAAATGTTGTATAGTGTTCTCCTCTCGAACCAAGACTAAACTGATTGCTTGGGTTGAAATAGCTAAGTACATATATAATTTTTCTCCCGAAACTGGCTTTGAGAGTAGCGGAGGTGAGGCTAGATAGGTTCTGAGCTGCTCGAAGGCCTCCTGGCATTCATCAGTCCATTAAAATCCTGAGCTACAAGGACCTCTAAAGATTTTGAAGAAGGGTAGATATCTATCTCTAGAGCGAGCTAAGAAGAGAGAGAGAGTGTTGTAATTCTTCCATTTAATTTCTGAACATCTTTGATGTTTCTAGGAGGCACCATATCCCTTAGAGCCTTGATCTTCTCAGGATTGGCCTCAATCCCTCGGCGGGTAACCATAAAACCCAAAAATTTTCCTGAAGCTACTCCAAATGAACATTTGGAGGGGTTGAGGCGCATGTTATAAGATCGAAGGAGACAGAAACATTGCTCCAAATCAGAAATATGCTGAGATTTTTCAAGACTTTTCACCAGCATATCGTCTACATAGACCTCCATCGTATGCTCAATAAGGTCTTTAAACACGTTATTCATGAGGCGCTGATATGTGGATCGTGTATTCTTCAATCCGAAGGGCATAACCTGGTAGCATTAAAGTCCTCTGCCTATTTGAAAAGCAGTTGCCTCCTCATCTATAGGATTCATTCTTATTTGATTGTAGCCTGAGTAGGCATCCATGAAGCTCAGCATTTGATGTCCGGACGTGGCATCAACAAGTTGGTCGATTTGAGGGAGTGGAAAGAAGTCTTTCGGATAGGCCTTATTGAAGTCTGTATAATCACAACACATCCTCCAAGCTCCAGTAGTCTTATTTACCATCACCACATTTGCCAGCCATGTGGGATAGTGCACTACTCGTATAAATCCAGCCTCTAGAAGCTTGTCGACTTCTTTCTCAATAGCTTGTTGGCGCTCCGGTGCAAAACTTCATTTTTTCTGAATAACTGGTTTGCACATTAGGTTTGCGTTGAGGGAGTGTACAATTACTTCAGAGCTGATTCCGAGAATATCTGCCGGACTCCAGGAAAATATGTCTTAATTTCTTTGTAAGAATTCTACATATTTTGTTTTCTCTTCCTCCAAGAGTAATGATTCGATCTGTATTGTCCTTGAAGGATGTTCATCGGATAGGGAGATACAAGCAAGATCTTTGACAGGGGAGGTCTTCTAAGGAATGTCCTCATTTCATAGATCAAAGTCTTCGATGCTTAAGGTAATTGATGGGCGTGATTGAGCCTGTCGAAGATAGCAGGATTGTGCCTCTTGTTGATCTCCTCGTACTACACGAGTTCTTGATAGGGTGAAAAATTTCAGTCTGAAATGTGGGATCGAAGCAACGTTCCCGAAGATTAACTGTAATGGCCTTCCAAAGATAGCATTGTATGCTGACTCCGACTTCACGACAATAAATTGGATGGAGTGTGTGGCTTGTCGGGGGAATTCTCCCATCACAATGGGAAGACTTATCATACCTTCCACTCATATAGGTCGATTATCAAATCCATATAGCGAGCCTGCAGCAGGTTGGAGCTTCTCTCAAATGAGGCCCATATTGACAAATGTGGAGTAGAATAGAACATCTACGGAACTCCCATTGTCGATCAAGATCCTTTTGACTTTGTAGCACGGGTCACCGATCCCTCTGCTTATTACGAGTGGGTCTTGATGAGGAGGTATTTATTCCCTCTAAGTCAGAATCATCAAAAATAATGGAATGATCAGTACGAGACTTCTTTGGTGTTGGTTCTTCAGTGGCCGCAATCAAGGCTTGACTTGGCATTATAGGCCTCCCGGCAATAGTTTCAATTTCACTAACTATTTATCGATTGTCAGTCGACTGCCTTTGTTGTCGATTATGCCCCCCCAGCCGGAGCATCATCATCTCGTACTGGTGGATTCTTGATGAGTTATCATAGATATCCTTGTCAGATCAATCTTTCAATTTCTTCTTTAAGCTGTCTACATGCTTCGGTAGTATACCCATGGCTCCGGTGGAAGTGGCAATATTGCTTCTAGATTTCGACATTGGGCTTCAAAGGTTGTGGCCACTTTACGCTCTCCTGGTCTCGGATGGCCATCAACACATTTGCTCTGGATACATTAAGCGGCGTGTACTCCTCTTGGCAGCACTCTCGTCGTGTCTGTGAGGGCCGAGGGGGAAGATTATAGTTCCCTTGCTTCTTCCGCTGTGAGGATGGATTCTCCGTTCCTCGTGTACTTTTTCGCTTCCCAGTTGTTTGTTCAAACTGCTTCTTGTGAGCTTTAATGGCTTCGTCGGCAGAGATTTTGGGCTTCTACACGATGGATCAGATCTGCATATGAATGGATCGTATCTCGCATGAGTGCTGAGTAGAAGGGACCAGGACGAAGCCCTCTGAGGAATACGCCTCTAAGTAACTCAGGATCTACCCCTGAAATTTGTCGGGCCTCAGTAGAAAATCTTTGAAAGTACTCCTAGAGGGACTTATTTTCATTCTGGTGAATTCTTGAGAGGTGGGAAGAGTCTTTAACCATCCTCCGATTTGCAACAAAATATTCGACAAATATTTTGGCTAATTTGACGAATATTGGGATAGATCCGGCGGGGAGTGAATAGAACCATGTTCAAACTTTCCCTTTGAGGGTAGTTGGGAAGACTTGGCATAAAAGCGCATCAGAGGCTTCTTGGATGTGCATTATGGTTCTATAATGATCGATATATTCGTACGGGTCAGATGTCCCGTCGTATGAATCGATGTTCGGCAGTTTGAACCTTGCTGGAATAGGGTGTTAAAGGATGACTTCAGTCAGGGATGATGACTCCTGAAAATCTCTATGACGAAGAGATTGTCTTATATTTCCAACGGGGAACTCCCCTCGTACTAGTCTTCATAATTCATGTCGTAGGGCATTACGGGGGAGTTTGGGGATGTGCCGCCGAGCTAAGTCTTCGGGGGCATCCGGAGGAATGTGATGTTGGCAGCCTACCCACGAAGGATGTGTAGAGCTTGCTGTGTCAGCAAGCTCATTTTCTAGACGTGTTGGAGGGCGCATTCTTGACGGTGGAAGGGGAACTTCGACATGAAGAACATCTTTAAATTCTGGTGGGTCTCGAAGAAGAAGTATATCTTCTTGAGGTGCTAGTGCCGGTCCTCGATTTTCTCGTAGAAGTTGAAGGATCTCATTTTTTTGAGTCCTCAATCTTTCTGATACGATCTTCCAGGGATGGTCTTGAAGTTCCTTCTCCGGCAGGGTTTCGACTGCTAGGGTGAAAAGAGGCAGATATCTGACGTCCTTGATTCAGGGACTGATTCCGAGATTGATGTGAATTGGAGCGGGAGGCTCCAAGGATGCAATTACTACGCATGCTGACCATTACGGTGATGCTTCAAGATAGTGGGATTATCGTTTCCCACATACAGAGCCAAACTATTGCGGACTAGAATATACGCGGCGATAGAGTTTGAATACTAAATCTTAGCGTTGCACGAATATCCAGTTCACACACAGAGAACACAAGATTTTTTATATGGAAAACCCTAAAAAGGGGAAAAACCACGGGGCCTAGCCTAGTTGAAAAGATTTTAGTAGAACTTGAGTTGGTTATAATGGGCTGACTCACTTTTGAGAGCGATCAGATTATAAGAAACAATTGTACAATAGAAGTTCGGATGTCAGGTAATGGTCTAACAGGACTTCAAGCCTTAAATGATGATCTGGCAGAACTTCGGGACTTAGATAATGATTAGGCAGAACTCCAGGCATTATATGAAGATCATGCAGAACTCCAGGCCTTAGATGAATGTCTGGTAGAACTCTGGGCCTTAGGTGAAGATCAGGCAGAACTCTGGGTCTTAGATGAATGTCTGGCAGAACTCCGGACCTTAGATGAAGGTCTGACAAAGATAAGAGTCTTCAACGATGGCCTTGCAGAGATGAGAGCTTCAAGTGAAGAATTGGCGGAGCGTAGGGCGTCAGGTAATGATTCGTCGGAGTCATGGCGTTATGCAGTGGCACGGTGGAGCACAGGGCGTCAGGTGGTGGTCCGGCGGAATGACGGCGTTAGGAGGTGGTCAGGTGGAGCACAGGGCTTCAGGTGGTGGTCCGGCGGAATGACGGCGTTAGACGGTGATCCGGTGGAGCACAGGGCGTCAGGTGGTGGTCCGGCGGAGTGACGGCGTTAGGTGGTGATTCGGTGGAGCACAGGGCGTCAGGTGGTGGTTCGGCGGGGTGACGGTGTTAGGCGGTGGTCCGGTGGAGAACAGGGCGTCAGGTGGTGGCCCGGCAGAACTCCGGCGGTGATCTGGCGGTGGTCCGGCGAGACTCTGGCAGTGGTCGAGGAGGGTAGGAAGCAAGAGCGATCTCCGATCTCTATCTTTTTTCCTTAGGCTCAGAGGTGCCTTTTTCAAGAGGAGAGGGGGCTTTATTTATAGATTTTTGGAATGACATGGCTCGTAAATAGGTGGAGGATCAAGGGTTAGTTGGGAATGGTTGGATGGACGGTCGATCTTGAATCCCTTGATCATAAACCGTTTGATGGACGTTTGAATGTCATCGTGATGTCGGAATTCAGTGATCTTGGGCTCGCTAGATTTGTCTCGTCGAGCCGCTCGATTCGAATATAAGTTTGTTATGTTTGGAAGTCGTTTGATTATTCGAATTGTGGTTTGAACCTTCCAATAGAGCTTCGGGTCCTTGATTTGGATCCATTTGGGCTCAGATTGGGTCGAATTTGGTATCGTTGGGTTCGTATTTTTGAGACGCTCATTTTGACTATAAGTTTGCTGAAATCGGAGTTCAGATGCTCCTGATTTGATTTTGGAAGTTTCCAACTTGATTTTGCTTTGAGATTAATGCCCGATCAAGATAATTTTTGTATGATATATCAACACTGCATTTTCTTTTCACACAACCAAACAGCCCCTAAATCTGGGATTTAGGTTTTGTTTGTTTGAGCATTTTTTTGCCTTCTCCGTTTCCTAAAAGTAGGGGTGTCAATTCGGGTCAACCCGTCGGGTTCGGGTCGAACCCGACCCGACACGGATCTAAACGGGTCAACCCGAACCCGACCCGTTTGCAAAAACGGGTCGAGCATTTCAACCCGGACCCGACCCGGCCGGGTTGCCGGGTTGACCCGACTCGACCCGCAACCCGGCAGTGGGTGACGCGCGACGGCGCGGGCAGCAGCGGCGAAGGCGCGGGCGTCACGCTGCTCTCGGCACACGGGCGGCAGCGCTCTCGGCACGCGGGCGGCAGCTGCTCTCGGCACGCGGCACGCGGCGGCAGCGCTCTCGGCACGCGGGCGGCAGCGCCACAGCGGCACGCGGCAGCGACTCCGCTTCTTGGCACGCGCGCGGCAGCCGATCTCAGCACGCGGCACTCGCGCGGCAGCTGATCTCGGCACGTGGCACGCGGGCAGGGGGCAGGGCAGCGGCCGGGCAGGGGGCAGGGCTGAGCAGGCAACGGTCAGGCAGCAAAAAATTCATTTTTTTTTTAAATAAACGGGTTTGCGGGTTGACCCGGCAACCCGCCGGGTCAACCCGAACCCGACCCGATTATCAAACGGGTCGAATTAGAGAACCCGAACCCAACCCGTTTATCAAACGGGTCGGGTCCAACCGGATTTTCCGGGTCGGGTCCGGGTCGGTTTTTCGGGTCGGGTCAAATATTAACACGCCTACCTAAAAGGGAGGAATTTTTTTTGTGTTGTTTGGTTCGTCAAATCACGTTCCCAATAACTCATTTTTCTCATTTTTCTGCAGTTTTGAAAATGTTTTTTAAATGTGATTCTCTGTTAGAAAACTTCATTTTCTGAACTAATATTTTTAAAACTGTGTTTTACAAAAGCGCAAAAAAAACAAACGAAATCTTAAGCGGTAACTCCTTGAATCTGGGATTTACGGAATCCCGGATTTAACGCGCGCACAGAAACCGTTTGGCTGGATTTAGCGTAAATCCAACTTAAATCCGATAACAAACAGCCCCTAAATACCAAGTCGCATACTACACCCACCACGCAAGCCTTCGTGGATTCCGGTTCGTTCCTTGTATATTTTTTTTTTTGGGAATTTGTTCCTTGTATATTCGATATATAAAAGGAGGGGAGCATCATTTCCAACAAGACAATGGCGGAATCCTCTGCTCTCGGGGAATGGTCTCTCGCGTTCAGCCTCGCCCTCGATTCTTCCGCTTCGTTTGGGACGACGGCTTTTTTACTACTTTCTAAAAGGGAGTTTTAGTCCACTGCGACAGAAAGGGCATAATGGCATCCATGGCCTCCAGGGCACCCTTCGCGCCGAAACCTTCGGCAGCGATCTCCTCCCGCGTCGTCCCTTTCCGTGCCCACCGCTTCATCTTCCATCTCCTTCGAGGGATCTCAATCCCGAGCACCTTTCTTCGGCCAAGCACTCAGGCTTGCGGTTTATTCTCCGAAGATCTCTGCTCTCTGCGATTCGAGGAGGATAAGGAGAGATCCAAGGACTAGCGTAATGGTTGCGTCCGCGGGGGCGGCAAAGCCGACGGTGCTGGTGTCGGAGAAGTTGGGGGAGGCCGGACTTGAGCTGCTTCGGGAGTTTACGAATGTTGATTGCTCGTATAATCTCACGTCGGAGGAGCTCTGCGCGAAGATCTCTCTATGCGACGCCCTGGTTGTGCGAAGTGGCACCAAGGTGACGCGAGAGGTCTTTGAGGCGTCAAAGGGCCGGCTCAAGGTAGTCGGCAGGGCAGGAGTTGGGATCGACAATGTCGATCTGCAGTCCGCCACCGAGAATGGATGCCTTGTCGTCAACGCGCCTACTGCCAACACGGTAGCCGCTGCGGAACACGGGATCGCGCTTCTTGCAGCCATGGCCAGGAACGTCGCGCAGGCTGACGCGTCTATGAAGGCCGGTGAGCTCTCTCTCTCTCTCTCTCTCTCTCTCTCTCTCTCTCTCTCTCTCTCTCTCTCTCTAACACAGGCACGTACACACGCTTGTCTCTGCTTTAATTTGCATGTTCTCTTGTGTTTATCGTTCAGGCCATTAGGATCTAGATCTGAGTTGTTTGGAAGCGAATAGCATATGTGAGCTATTCTAGTCTTTATTGATGATTGAATTTTTTTATTATTTGGAAGAGGAATGCGTACTAACCAGGCAGGGATTTGTTCTTTTGACGCGTACCATCCACGTGTCTTTTCATGCCATACATATTGCATCTCTTCGGACACCACTGATTGCACTAAATGTTGAATTATCCGACGCAGATCTGTAGACTTACTGTAATTATATTGTTATTTGGTTTGAGATGGTAGTGTATTGCCATTGCAGGGGCTGCTAGGCATCCTTTAAAATGTTTAATGTGCCATTCACGAGATCTTATTCTCATGTTAATTTTTAAGTATCTTATATTTGATAGATGTCACTCCAACCATTGCTTAATTTGTCTTTCCTAGATTTGTCATATTTGGCTTAACATTCTCATTTCTATGATGCTCAACTTACATGTCAATGCTATTTTATTGCTCTATATCTGGATCCATACAGATCTATATCTGAAAAAGGGATTCATGTAGCCGACCCGATAAAGGTTTGATGTTGTTGTTGTTGTATATTTGGATCCATACAAATTTGTTGGCTTAATTAAAATATTGAACATCTTCTTATTCCAAGATATTCTTGATGAAATTCTCTATTTTAGTCACCCAACATTAACTTGAGAAGTCATGTCCATGTTTATATGCCCATTTTTTGTATGATAATTCAAGATAACTAAAATCACCCTTACTATCACTTTATCTTCTAATCATAAAGATTGGTAAAAATTGCATTATATATTTAGTTTTTGTTCTAGTAATTATAATCTCTATCGTCTAAATCTTTTCTTCTTTATTCTAACTTTTCACTTATATAAAATATGTTTTACATGTAAAAGCATTTTCTTAGTTTCCCTTTTTTCCTTGAAAATTAAATAACAAAAGAATTGGAGCAGGCTTCATTTTGAAATTGAGAACCCTTCTCAATTTTTGGCTTTTGAGTGTACTTTCTTCATCTGTCTTGACACTTTGCATTAATGTCAGATCAATTGATCTCATGTCTTCATTTGTTTTTTTGTACGCTTTTATTAAGCAAGAAATTCGAAGAGCTTCATGTTGAGATGTACCTAGAATTGATTGTTAATTTGAATTTCAATTTGAGCTTAATGTTATATAGATAGGATGAAAGCAGAGTTTCATCTAAATACTATAAACATAATCAGCACATGTTTTAAGTGCTCTATGAAGCAAATAATTTGATTAAATTACTGAATTATGATTTCTATATTTTCTAAGAATGTCTATGGAGACAAGAAGTTGACTAAGAAAAAAAATTATGAGGGGTCAAATCCAAAACCTTTGAAACATTTAGTTTGAAACATGATTAGTAGTGATGCTCTTGTCATTGATTATTTTGCTAACATGTTTCAAAACTACGTGATGGTGTATATATTTCTTCTGTATTTATGGTGTTGGTCAAAAAATTGCTTCTGGTGTCAGACATCAATCTTTGAATAATGCTATTTATGAGATATTTACCTGAATTTGGGGAAATTGATGAAAATTTTCGTTTTACATTGTACGGGATATTTTGAAGTCCTTTAACTAAAGAAATATTTCAATGTGAGGAATTCCTTTTATGAGTTTAAAATTTTCTTTTGTTATGAATAGCTTTTGTCCTTTTATTATTGTTGACTCTCAAACCGTTTGTTAATGGGATTGTGCTTTCAGTCGCTAACAACCTTCTAACTAACAGGAAAATGGCTGCGTAACAAATATGTTGGTGTCTCCCTAGTAGGGAAGAACATGGCAATTATGGGTTTTGGAAAAGTTGGTTCAGAAGTTGCCAGACGTGCTAAAGGACTAGGAATGCATGTCATTGCTCATGACCCATATGCCCCTGCTGATAGAGCTCGTGCCATTGGTGTAGAATTAGTATCATTTGATGAAGCCATATCCACAGCAGATTTTATCTCACTTCACATGCCACTCACCCCTTCAACCTCTAAAATTTTCAATGATGAAAATTTTGCAAAAATGAAGAAGGGAGTGAGAATTATTAATGTTGCAAGAGGTGGAGTAATTGATGAAGATGCCTTGGTGAGGGCCCTTGACAATGGAACTGTTGCTCAGGTACTCTTCTACCATTTTGCTTGGTGTAATAATGCTAATTTTTTCTTATAAATAGAAGTCCGGAAAACTTGCAAACAGAAGGAGAAGAGAAAGGATCCTTAGATCTTTCTGGGGTGATTGATTCTCTGGTGCACATATATTTTTGTGCAATGGCAGATTTATATATATCTTTAAGCATGACATAAAAAAAAAAGCATTTACTTGAATTTTTCCTCTGATATTCTTTACTGCCTCACAAAAAACATTAACAAAATAGATTCACGATAATTTTTTGTACTAGGATGAATCATATCTATGGATTGCTTCAAGTAATAACATACCAATCAGATTTTATGGATTTGCTGAGCATCTCATGCAATCATATTGTATATACTTTTTAAGGATAGACTCGAGGCTTCGTTTGGAACGGCTTTCTTACTATTTTATAAAGCTGCGTATAAAAAGTAATTTTTCAAAGTTCTTGTAGAAATCAGCTTCCTAGTACAATTTTTTTTTAATTAGCGAAAAAATTGTGGCCAAACAGAAATTGTGGTTGCAATTTGAAAAGCAAAGTAGTAAGAAAGTTATCCCAAATAAAGCCTTACGGTTTGTTTATGATAACTATAGTTTTTAATGAAGGTGGTTATAAAATAATTGTGGGGAAAATAACTTTTTTTAAATTGTTGTAAAAAGTAGCTTTCTAGTATAGAAAATTTTTGGAAGCACTGAAAATAATAACTAAACAAACACTGTGATTGCGGTCTAAAAAGCAAAGCGGTGAGAAACTTGTCCCAAAGGAAGCCTTAGAATGCAATATTATATGTTTTTCCAATATATCTTTTTTTTTTTTTAACGTCAGAAGGCTTTGGAAGTGTTGTCAAATCAAATCCTATGTTGAATACCAATTAATAAATGTAATGATTGGAATTTTCTCTATTAATACTGTATGGTTGATCCATACCTAAGCAAAAATATTCTTATTAAGACTACTGCAACAACAAGAAGAACATCAGTCCTTTATCCCACTATGTCGGGTTGTTTACATAAATCATTTTACTCTATTGTTTCTTGTTAAGAGTCAATTTCTCAGTTAAATCTAATAAAGAAATGTCATTTCTAATATTTGCTAACCAAGTCTTTTTAGGTCTACATCTACCTTTCTTAACATAAGTCAAATTTAATACATCTACTCCCTTGACCGGGTCATTGAAAGGGCGCCATTTTATGTGACCAAACCATCTAAGATGCTCTCTCTAATCTTATTTGTCATTGCAGCTACTCCAACCTTTTCACATAGTGGGATAAAGGCTTTTGGAGTGCGATCAATGGAGTTCTATTATGATTGTTGATTAAACAATATGAAAGTTTCCCTGCATAACGTTTCTTGAGTTACTGAGCCTTCTTCTGGTGTGTCACAGGCAGCACTTGATGTATTTTCAGAGGAACCCCCAGCAAAGGACAACAGGTTGGTGCAGCATGAGAATGTTACTGTTACACCCCATCTTGGAGCGAGCACCACCGAAGCTCAGGTGTGCAATGTGGTCAAGATTGAATGAATGGTTGAGATATCTTGATAGAAATGTTTGTGTACTTTCACCCATTATCTAATTATTTTGAAAAATTTCAGGAAGGTGTGGCCATTGAAATCGCTGAGGCTGTGATTGGGGCATTGAACGGTGAACTTGCTGCTACTGCCGTGAATGCCCCCATGGTTCCTTCTGAGGTAAAGTCGACAATATAACTACAGAATAACTTGATCTCTTAAAATAGCTTGTGTAAATTAATATTTGAAGATTAATATTTTTTGCACACTACTTCCATAAATCAGTTATAAGTTCAATACAGTATGTATATAAGCCTGATTCTATGTTTCCCCTGCTTATATTCTTTCTTTTTTATTTGGTTTATTGAAAGATTTCAGCTTTTGGGTTCAACTAAAACCTTCCCAACAACAGAAATTTATCAGAACCTTTTAGCTCAGGCACTTTTATATAGCATATTTAATTGTTCTTGTGACTTCAAGAAAGAATTTATCAGATCAATATTCATCTTTTAAGGGGCATATTACTATTATTATCAACTTGATCCACCTGGTTATTGCTTTTGCATGGGACCATATCTTTGGGGCTGAATGATATAACATTGTTGATGTACTAATAGACTCATTTCTTATCTTGGAACTTTTAGTTAAAGCTCACGCTAACCATGCCACTTCTTTTAATCGTAGGTTTTGTCCGAGTTGGCCCCATATGTTTTATTGTCAGAGAAGCTAGGTAGACTTGCCCTGCAGCTAGTAGGGGGAGGCGGCGGCATCAAGGGTGTGAAGATCGTGTACACATCAGCTCGAAGCCCGGATGACCTCGACACTAGAATTCTTCGAGCCATGGTCACAAAAGGTATCGTGGAGCCCGTATCAAGCGTTTTTGTGAACCTTGTCAATGCCGATTACATCGCCAAGCAAAGGGGCCTGCGCATCAGCGAAGAGCGAGTATTCCATGACGGCTCGCCTGAAATCCCGCTGGACTTTATCCAGGTCCACCTCGCAAATGTCGAGTCCAAATTCGCCAGTGCCATATCAGACTCTGGCGAGATAGTGGTGGAGGGCAGAGTGAAGGATGGGATTCCACATCTCACAAGCGTGGGCTCATACAGTGTGGATGTCAGCCTTGAGGGAAATCTGTTACTCTGCAGACAGATTGATCAACCTGGTATGATCGGTCATGTGGGAAGCATTCTTGGAGAAAACAATGTGAATGTCAGCTTTATGAGTGTAAGTAGAACTGCACCTCGGAAACAGGCAATCATGGCGATAGGTGTTGATGAGGAGCCGGAGAAAGATGTTCTAAGGAAAATTGGTGAAATACCAGCGATTGAAGAGTTCGTCTTCCTGAAGCTATAATAGAGGAACCCTTTCCGTGCCTCACCTGTAGTTCTTTGACGAGTGCTACATTTTTTTTTTTTTTTTGAGGTACTTTGTGAGCAATAATGAGTTTCTTGTCTCGAGGCATTTCACACCATTTTGACTGTCATTCTTCACGCAGTCTGTAAAAGGTTTACTTCTGATTTTGTAGCATAAACAAAAAATTTCGTTTGCTATGCGAGTTTCTTTTCTTTTATGTGGAATGCTGTTTCTTTGAAATATTTTTTTCTTAATGCTGGAATGTAGAAAGGTATTGTGTTTATATGAATTTTATACATTGATTGTTGTCTACGTTGTTTTGAGGGGTGTGATTTTATCGAGGGAAAAATACTACTATATTAATGTTTTTAGGAAAAGATTTTTGTCGGTATTGAAATTGATGTTGGAAGGAGCATCAATTAATAAATGCATGGATGTATAAATGTGATTAAGGTTTAGTTTGGGATAATTTTTTATTATTATTTTTTAAAAAATTTAATACAAAGAATTTTAATTATTGTTTTTGAATTAAAACTTTTTGTATTAAAAAATTATTTTAGAAAACAGTAACAGAACCTAAAAGGTGAGCACTATGACTTCAAAGGTAAAGTGATGGTTGTGGTTGGACAAAGAATCACATCAAATGAATTTAGTGAGGCTTTTTCCCAAATGTCAAGGGAGGAAGGTTTTTTTCAAGCATGAGGAAATGACAAAAGATTTTTTTTTTTTTTTTTTTGATTGAGATGTTCTTATTTATTTGAGAATCATGAAGAAGAGTTCAAATATCTCTTCTCTGAATTGGTTAGCAAAAGGAATGTATTGTACATCTAAAGGTGGCATCTCTAGAATTGATATAATTTTTTTTTTGTTTTCAATGGGTCTAAATTATAATGTTTAGAGAGATGGGTTGGCATGTGATTCTCTTTTCTCTCATGGGCTAAGGGAAATACTATCGATTTGTTTAGATGTGTGCATTTTGAATTCAAATAAAGAAACTAATTGAATTAAACTACTTTCAGTTAGATAAACATAAGAAATAACAATGTCAAAGAATCAAACCAGCACAACTAAGTTCTAGTTAGTGGCCTCATAATTGTGGAATAAATAATGAGGTTGACAATGCACAAAATAAATGATAAAGAGGTTTAGAAAAATTTTAAGAAGATTCACCAATTAATACTTAGTATTTAACCAAAAAGTGGTTCCCAAGGTGACTTATAAGTGGACATGCAGTAGCAAGTATGTTATAATTGTCAAGGTTCATAGGAAGGAAATAACAGTCGACAGGCATCCCTCAATGATATGACACTTTAGGGTAGGTAGGATGGTGTTAGTCATTGACCAATATCAGCCATGCAAGATGACCCATAAAAGATTTGAAAGGATGATTATTGCTAGGCAAAAAGGTATTAGAATGTTAAGTCTACTTGATGTGGGATCTTTGGAGAATTCAAAGATTTATGAATCAAATAGGCCGAACAATTATGATCTAATAAAATTGAACCAACTTAGAAGACATTCAGTATTACTAAACTAAAATATTGACTTAGTGACATGCAAATGACTAGGATGGCATCATGAAACGAGGAATTATTCTTTTTCCCCTCCCTGCATCATTTAGGTTCACTTTAGATAAATGATGAATCACATCTCATCTACCAGCCTCTGATCCTTGCTTCTAATTTTCAAAGGATTTAAACCTCTAATCTAGGTGTTAAAAAATTAATTTTGACAAGGCATACTATACCTAAGACTAGCCTAAATGAATGGGTGTCCATGCTTGAGAAGAGGAAGGCAAGCTATGTTATTGAATTTGTCGCTGCTACTACTCCCAAGGTGCCTCCTTCAACGAAACAACACATACATGTGATCGAGAAGAGTGCAAAGGAGACTTCAACAGAGAGGGGAAGAAAGCCAACAATTATTGAATAAACAAGTATTGGGTACAAAATACCAATAACTTTGGTGGAGTGAAGAACATTCTACTTACTCAGAGGTAGCTAATTTTGATAATTCATAAGATGAATTAATACCATATTGGAGGAGATGAAATTATTTCATAAAATGAAAAATGGGATTTACTAAGACTACCAAAGGATAAGAAGCTGCTCATTATAAATAAGGGTTCAAAAGGAAAGAAGAAACTCTGAGAGTTATAGAAGACATAATAAGGAAATAAGTATTGCAAATGGTTATAGTCAGGTTTCAAGAGTAGATTTCACATATATGTTTGTCCAATTATAGAGCAAAGTTCAATTTGAGGTTGTTCGGTATTGTGGCAATGCATGATTTTAAGTTTAAATCATATCATTGGATGTGAAGACAAATTTTAACATGGAGAACATGAGGAAGACATCTACATTTAAGAGCTATGGGAACATATAGTAAGGATGACTATGTGCATATGCTAAGAAGGCCCTTTACGGCTTGATTCAATCTCTAAAATAATCATACAACATTTTTTACACTTTTATGACTACTCATGATTTAAAAAAATAGTTATGATATTTATGTTTTAATTTAAAAGGAGTGGCGATGGGTCATTCGTATACCTACTTCTATATAATAATGGTTAATAGCAACAAAGAGTAAGAAGGAGATGAGAAAGGTCAAAGCCTAATTCACTAAAGATTTTCATATTAAAGATTTACGAGTATAAAGTTAAATACTTAGCCAAGAGATTCTGATAGATCGAAAAGCCAGATGGTATATAAATAAAAAAGGATACACTAGGAAAATTACTTAATAGATTCAATATATAGAATGGAAAGTTTATTTGTACTCTATTAGTGGCTCGTTATAGACTTTTATCTATTTTATCTCTATAATTGATGATGAGATTGATAATATGTCACAGGTTCCATATTACAATGTAATGGGATCTCTCATGTATGATGTGATTTATTCACATCCAAAATTATCTTAAACAAATAGTTCAATAAGTAGATGGTAAATATTAATAAGAAACATTGGAGAATAGTTCAATAGATTTTTTGATACTTGTGTGGTATTGTGTAAGTTTTTTTGTAGTTTGGGAGAAGTAGTGATGGAGTTATTTTTTTATGTTGGTTATGATTTTGCTAGAGAAATTGATAAAAGGAAGTCTCTTATAGAGTGAGCTATTTTGAAAATTATAGTTATATTATCTACCACTAAATGCTAATCACTACATTATTTTTTTTAGTTTAGCTTAGTTATCAAAAGCTACAATTGATCAAAATTGTCCAGGAGTAAAATAACATTCTTTGGTTAATCAGTTCTATCTTCGAAATCATCTAGCCTTTTGAAACTAAAATCTAGAGGTCAATAATGTGCTCTTCAAAAAAATTTTCCCCGACCTCCCCCGCTACTTTTCGAGGGAGTTTTAATGGATTACGTTCTGGGTAAATTTTGGGAATGCATATGGGTTTGTAGATAAGACACAACCCAGAAATTTTGCCCTTATTTTGTGAAGACTTTATGATCTGAGTTCTGGTTTTTTAAAGGCGTAAGGCCCTATAGTTAATTACCCATCCTGATAATGATACATAACTTTCATTTAGCCTAGTCGTTGATCAGATACGTAGAAAGTACATGTAATCTGGAATATAATAGCAGCATGGGCTTAGGTGTATAGAGTTTGATACTTAAAATCGGAAATTTCACCATCTTGCATTTAAAATGGGTGGTGAGGAAATGGATGATAGACCTAATCACGATCCCATGATTTCATCATCCTGGGCCATCGTGATCCCTGATCTACTTAGTCAAAGGAGGTAGTTGACCCAACCTGATAGAAGGATCCTTGTCGACAACCATGGGTTGCTTCGTCCAAGGGTACCTTGTAGACCTAGGATGGGTATTTGTCTAAGGAGACAAATTTAAATTCACCTTAGCTAATAAAGGGCTTCTTGCACTACTTGTTGATTTATGCAGGTAGATTGTAATGCATTACTTGTTGCTTTATGCATGTAGATTTTAGTGCATTAACAAATCTCCTATCATTGCTTGTATATAACTGCATTTTCCATAGGCTTGATGCCTCTCTTTTTTCAGAAAGATTTCTTTGTAAGGAAATCTTCTAGGCTGCCCGTAGGCATTTACATTTGCTATCATTCATCTACATTTTCTCGCTTGCAGCATTTAGAATGTACAGCAGGTATCTTGTAAGAGGCCTATGGTCACTTGCATTTGTTATACATCACCTATCTTTGCTTGTGATGAATTGGTATATTTGTCGGACATTGCATGGTGATCATTTGTAAGGGATGAACACATTTGCCTTTGTTTCAATATTACCCATAAAGCATTGGTGTGGCCATCATATGCCTTTCGTACTTATTGTACATAGTCTTCCAATGTTCATAGAAAATTATTGCATCCACTACAATTTTACTATACTCCCTCATAAATGGCTCGTTGAGTGTATAACAGGCCTTCTACAACAACCTATATGGACTTGCATCTATTATTGTCTTCCTGCACCCTATCTTCCATCATTGACTGACTGCAAATCAGTATAAGCACTTGTGATTTAATATTGACTTTCGGTTGAGGTATGTTTGTTGAAAACCTTTTCAACACATTGGTCAGAAAATTGTTGGGTTCTTAATGCCACCTTCATATTAGGCATGCTATTGCACTCACTTCACTCATTACCTGTTATCTCCTTTGTGTAATCTTTTATGTGCACAACAGGTTCTTGATTCTCACCTCAATGCATGTTTTTTATGCCAACCCAAATGATGGAAGTCAGCATGAGCATCATTAGAAAAATAATATAAATAGAAATCTTTAAACTTAGGATTTCCCAAATTGTCCTAACTAAGATGATACATACTTTCAGTAGCAATGGGGAGATTCAAAATAAAATTCCTAAGATAAGGGTTATCAATTTCCGGAATATTCCACGCACCATTATGAATCCAGCTAGCTAGTTGAGTGTTATAAGCCAAGTTAATGGTAAAATTTTGAAATATATCAAAGATAGTTTCCCCCAAACACCAGTGATCCCACAAAATAGAAATAATACTATTATGAGTAATAATAAAATTGAATTTATCCCTTGCTATCACAGCCGTTTTACATATATTTTTTGAGAAAGCCAACGCAATAGACATTACAAATTTTCAAGGAGTGGTATATCTAGCTAGTAACCAATTAGAAAGAGGAGAATTTGTGTTGTAACATCTCATAATAATGCTGCAGTTAAAAGAAAAATTTAATGCTAGTAGTGAAGCAATACCCAGTCCACCAAAAGAATACGGTTTACAAGAGTTATTCCAAGATATAAGATGTAATCTTCTGTTATCAGTGTCCGCATGATATAGAAATTTAGAGCACATCTTACATATTTGCTATCAAATAGATTTAGGTAAAGTCATGCTCCTAATCCAATAAGCCACAGTGTTAGTAAAAGTATATTTAATGTATTGCAGTCTACCAGCAAAAGAAAGCATCCTCACCTTCCATCCAGATAATAACATTGTGATTTTCTCCATCAGAGGGGAAAAATCAGTCAACTTAGTCCGGCCCATTGTTAAAGGAATACCCAAGTAAGTAAAATTAGAAGCGACATTATGTATTTGAAGCACACTAGAAATATCATTAGGACAAGAAATGTTTGGAGAGATAATAAGAGAACTTTTATGTAAGTTCATCTGCAATCAAGTGAGTTTAGAGAACAGGTTAAGGCTTCTCAAAAGTTTAACACAATTATTAGTATCTGCCTTCCCAAATACTAAAAGATCGTCAGCATAAATAAGGTGAGACAGACGAAAGTTGTCCATTTTAAAACCCTCAAAACCATTGGAGTAAGAGTTAGAATCAAGAAGGCAGGATAGAGCATCCATAATAATACAAAAAAAGGTAGGGACTAAGAGGACATCCTTGTCTTAGTTCATTGGAAGATGGAAAAAACCCTTCCAGAGTACTGTCCAAGAAAATATAAAAATGAATATCTTTGATACATGCTTTGATCCAGTTAATAATGATAGTAGGGAATCCTTTATAAGCCATTCTAGCAAAGATGAAGTTCCTGGAAACCATATTAAAAACCATATCAGCCATTCTAGCAAAGATCGTAGGGAATCCTTTTTCTTGATATCATATTTAGCACAAAAAAAGTTTCATCTTATATTGCTTTTTAAAGAGATTGATGATTTCCTTAGCCAAAATAAGATTATCAGTAGCAATCCTATTTGGAATAAAAGCGGCTTTATTTTTCTCTATAATATCAGGCATAATAATTTTCATACGACTAGCCAAAATATTTGCAATAATTTATTGAAAAACATTGCAAAGGGAAATAGGCCGGAAGTCTTGAACATTTTCAGCATAAGATTTCTTAGGAACAAGTGCAATGGCAGTAGCTTTATCACTGTTAGGTAAATAGCATTTACTGAAAAAGGATTTAATGTCCTTGCAAACTAAAGGACCCGTAATACTCCACGTCTTTTTATAAAAATCAAAATTAAACCCATCAGGACTGGGTGCCGAGTTGGAGCAGCCAGAACTAATGGCCAAATGAATTTCCTCATTAGTGATAGGCCTCACTAATGAAGTAATAACATCATCAGGAATCAGTTTCCTTTAGGAATAAGACAAGTATAATTTAACTCAGGAGGAGAAGAATTATAAAGATTTTTGAAGTGTTGAATGATACTAATACGATTGCTATTCTCATGATCATTTGTATGAAATGTAGCAGCATTAAGAGAACTCCCATTAAAAGATTTCCTTTTCCTAATTTTGGAGTTAAGAAACTTCAAATCTTCTTCACCATTTTTTAACAATTTAATTTTTGATCTTTGGATAGTCCAAGAAGCATGAAGAGAATTTTAATAATTAATATTCGCTTTGATATTTTTCAGTTCTCCACAAAGCTCTTCTTTATTAAGAGGATCAATAACAATCAACATCTGACACCTGTCTTGTTTAGCAGCTAAGGAAGCACATTTGTTAGCAATGTAATTGGAAGAACTCCAGTTTCTAGCTTTGATCTCTCTTTTTAATAATTTCAACTTCTTATACAGACTAATAATAGGATTCCCTTGATCCAAATTTGAAAAATATTCAATAAAATGCTCCAGAAATCTGGAATATGACTCAAGTAGTTTTTATACATAAACCGCTTCTAAAAATTCTTAAAAGGGACATCTCTGAGTAAAAGAGGAGTATGATCAGATACAAAGCTACTCAACACATTATAGTGGGAGTTTGGATATTGACTAATCCAGGCTTCATTAACTAAAACCCTGTCCAACTTAAGATGAATTGGATTGTCCTGTCTTTGATTGAACCATGTATGAAAGTTGCCGAAAGAAGGAAATTCAAACAAATTATTATAAAAAAATGAAAGAATTAAATGGATACAGCCTTTCCATTGCTATATTATTCCCTCCTTTTTTCTCCGACTTAAATTGATAAGTGTTAAAATCACCAATCACCACCCATGGCAAAGCACCATGAGGATTAACATACCCCAAATTAGCCCAAAGCTTTGTTCTCTCTTCAAAAAAATTAGAAGCATAAACAACAGAAAGAATTAGGAGAGTATGAGACCCCACCATCAAATGACCAGAAATCATTTGAGAAGAAGAAAAAATAGGATTAAAAGAAACTTTATCATAATTCTATTTAATCCAAATATGGCTAGGTGTAGCAAGCTCAAAGTTATTATAACTTAGTTCATTATCAAAAACCTTGTGAGTAGAGCAAAATCAGAGATCCAGAATATTAGAAGAAAGGATATGATTGTCAATAATACATATTAAGTCAAGCCTATGCTCATTAACCAAATTCCTAAAGCAAAAAACTTTATCAGGGTTATTGAAACCCCTAATATTCAAAGCTGCCAAGGAAGGACAATTCATAAAGAACTAGGATTTTTTATTAGGGCATTTACGGTTGCCCTTTCCCCTAGTGCTCCTTTGCCAAGAACGTTGAGTAGAATTCAACATTTTAGTATTAGAAATACTGTTGGGGCTCGTGAAAAGGTTGTTAGACCTAAGCTATTGTCCCGAAGCTAACCAAGAGGGGGGTGAATTGGTAATTTAAAAATTCTTATTGGATTTCACCTATTTTCCAAATTGACAAGCATCACAAAGGTGGTCATTAATAAAGTCCAGTTTTGGTATACCTCTCACTAAGTTCTTTTGGGAAAATTTTCTAAGGTTTTTCATGCTATAGTGACAAAGTCTCCTATGACAAAGCCATGACTCATCAGAAATAATTTTCAAACATAAAATAGTAGGAGTTTTGATACAATTTAAATCTATCATATAAACTTTATTTACCCTTAAACCATACAAAATATCATTATCATTTAGGCTTAATATGCAGCTAGTAGGAAAAAAATTTTATACTATATCTTTTATCGCATAGCTGACTAATATTTAAAAGATTATGCTTTAAGCTTTCTACAAGTAGCATATTTTCAATGAAAATTTTTTCAATGTTTTTGATCATACCTAATCCAACCAACTTCCTAGTGGTGTTATCTCTAAGTGTAACTCTGCCTCCACTTATGGCTTCCACCGATATAAATTATTTAGTATCTCCAATCATATGCTTTGAGCAACTACTGTCCAGGTACCAAATACTCTCACGAGGCCTTGTATGAGAGCGTGCCTTCAAAATTATCAAATGTTAGAATTAGGAACCCAAACAAGTTTGAGTTCACCTTTTGGAAAAGTAAAACTAGATGAATATATGATATGTCTAGGTTTATGCATTTTAGGTTTCCACACTAAATGAGTTTTCTTATGAATAGTACAAGTGTGTGCAATATGTCCAATCATGCCATAAGAATAACACTTAACCCCATGAAATGAATTTCTCAATCTTCTATAATTACCATGTCTCTTCCCGGGTTGTATAAATTTTGGATATAAAATAGGATTAGTAAAATCTTCAAGTGTTGGTGGTTTCCTATTATCCTCAAGAGCTTCCACTTTCAATTTCAAAAATGTGTTCATATCTTTTAGTATATTCTTATCAAAATTCAAGTAGTGCTCTCTACTTTCAGATTCATCCTTAAAATGTTTAAATTCTTCTTCTAATTTTGTATAGGATGATTTTAAAATCTCATTCTCCTTATTCAAGTTATCAAAT
Organism: Dendrobium officinale; assembly: GCA_019514585.1. Classification (NCBI taxonomy): domain Eukaryota; kingdom Viridiplantae; phylum Streptophyta; class Magnoliopsida; order Asparagales; family Orchidaceae; genus Dendrobium; species Dendrobium officinale. The sequence continues at coordinate 30,753 of JACXSL010000816.1, forward strand.
TCATCAAGTAAGCTCATGTGATTGTTATCAATCAATGCATGATCTTTCCTAAGAATTTTGTGTTCTCTTTGCAATTCTTGTAATTCTAGAATTGTACTAGCATGCATTTTCTTTAGCTTCCTATATGCATCATGAATTCTTTTAGAAACTTCTAATAATTCAGCATAAGTTAAGACACATACATCTTCTTGATCTAACTGATCAAGATTATCGGCCATTAAACACAAGTTGGTGACTTCCTCTTCCTTTTTAGTTTCTAATGAATCCGAAGCCGAGTCCGCCTAAAATGCTCTTTAGATTCTCTTATTGCCCTTCTTCACATTTGGTTTATCCTCTGCCTTCTCCTTGCTTGGAGTGGATTTCAGGTTTGGGCAGCTAAATTTTATATGTCCATGTTTCATATACTTGTAGCAAATCATATCATTAGAAACCTTAACATTCCTATTAAACTTACCTCTGTTCCACTATTTGTGTCTCTTCTGCTTCAATTTAAGAAAGCTCCTGAATTGTCTAATCATCAAGCAAATATCATCATCATCCTCAGGTTGTGATAGATCACTCTTCGACTTCACTTTTAATGCAATTTTATTCTCCTTTTATTGTTCTCTTGCATCAATCTTTTTTTGACTCCTTACTCACAAGCAATTAGTGATCCAAGAAGATTATCAATAGAGTAAACATTTAAATCTTTATACTCTATAATTGCAATTATTTTAACATTATATGAAGCATGCAAATAACGAAGAATCTTATTTACCATTTCAGCATTTGTTAGTTCCCTACCTAATGCACACCAAGAAGTGACTATCTGAGTGAATCTTGTGTACATGTAAGAAATCGATTCATTGGGTTTCATACAAAATAATTCATAGTCATGTAACAAGATGTTTAGTCTAGATTGCTTTACTTTGTTAGTCCCTTCATAAGTGATACAAAGTCTATCCCATATATCCTTTTCACTTTTGCAAGTGAAAACCTACACGTAGTCTTCTAACATAAGTGCACAAAAGAAATTATTTAAATATTTTGCATTTAATTATGCTAAGTCATGTTGTTCTACAATCCAGTCAGTAAATGGTATTTTAATTCTAATGCCATTAACTAATCTAGTTGGTTTTTTAAATCCTACTTGAACTAAAATCCACATACGATAATCTAATGACGGTAAAATATATACATGCATTTTTCCCAAAAATTGAAAGTGATGTTGTCAAACAAAAGAGGTCCAGTTATAGAGTAATCTTCTAGTGTGTTCCAATTTTTAAATGTAGACATGCTCGTTAATCAAAAAGTAGTTTAAACTTATGATTTTGAAATAAAGCTCTGATATCACTTATTGATTCTTATTAAATCTGTTTTAGGTTGTTAAATCTAAGTTAATGTCCCAAGGCTAACCAAGAGGAGGGGTGAATTGGTACTTTTAAAAATTCCTTCTTGAATTAAAAGTTAGAAACTAGTTAATGATTAGTAGCAAGTTAATTAAGGTTTTAAAAAACAACTTTTCAACCACAAAAAAAAAACTTGTAGTAAGTAAGTAAGTAGTAGAAAAATAAATTAATAAATTGACACAAAGATTTATAGTGGTTTGGTCAAACACGACCTACATCCACTCTATGAAGACTCCCTCTTTAGGTATTTCACACAAGTGTCTCTCATTTTTCCCCCACAGCAATGAAGGAAAGCCTTCATAAAACTCACTTCCATCAATCACCGATGCGGTAGAGAACCGTCAACCTTTTACACTCTCCAAGCGTAGGCAGAGTACCCTCGGCTGTTTACACCCTCCAAGTGTCGGCAGAGAACCATCGGCTGTTCACACTCTCTAAGTGCAGGCAGAGAACCTTCGGTTGTTCACACTTTCTAAGAAGAGAGCCTTCATTTGTTCACACTCTCTAAGTGTAGGTAGAGAACCTTCATCCTTTTATACCCTCCAAGTGTCGGTAGAGGACCAGATCTTATCCAAAGATCTTCTCACAAGCAATCTAAAAAGATAAGAGGAAGAGTGATAATAAATAATTACAAAGAGATCCTTACCTTTGAGTAACCCTGTGAACTCTTCACACTCCAGTTGCAAGAAATCTCACTCAAACACTCTCTCTTATAATTGCCCTTGAAAAATCACCTAGACAAGATTAGACTTGCGTTAGTTTTAGTGGATCCTTTTATACAAAAAATATAAAAAATTGTCCAGAAAAATGAAGTTTTTAAATTTGAATGTACATGATTGTACTATACGATCGTATGTTCGAACGTACGAATAGTTCAAATACTGTTGTGTACAAACCCATTGTGAATCAGTACAAAATTATTTTGTACTCGGTCATCATCCTTTACAAATTTAGTTCGTCAGGTATGAATAAAAAAATTTCAAAGTTCGTCTGTATAAAATGTTAAGACGAAATGAACGAGAACAAAAAAAAAGTAATTTTTCCTAGAATGAACATAAATATCGTCCCATACGATCTTTGTCCGAGGACAAAACAAAGGCATTCGTCTCTAGACAAAATTAAATATCGTTCGTACGATCTTCATCCAAGGATAAAATAGAGGCGTTCGTCCCTGTACCAAATTAAATATCGTCCGTATGATCTTCATCTGAACACAAAACAGAGGCGTTCATCCCTGTATAAAATTAAATATTGTCCGTACAATCTTTATTTGAGGATAAAATAGAGGCGTTCTTCCCTGTACAAAATTAAATATCATTCATACGATCTTCGTCTGAGGATAAAACATAGGCGTACGTCCCTATATGAAATTAAATATTGTTTGTACAATCTATAATTAGAAAAAATATTTTCATTCCTATTCGTTCAAATTCTTATTAGGGAAAATAACTGACCAAATCGCCCCATACGAAGTGATATCGTACAATACAATTAGTTTAAAAATATGAATTTTAAAACTCTCACTCGGTGTGTGTGTGTGTGTGTGTGTGTGTGTGCTCATTTACTCAATTGCAATCATACTCTCTCAGACTCAATGAATTAAAAAATACATACTTGGATTACAACAAACTCTAAACTATTCTTGATTTGAAGTCTTCAATAATTTAGAGTATGATTTTCCTGAAATGTTTGTACAAATAAGAGCAAAAACAGTTCTTCCAAAATATGTTAAGAGAAATAATAATAAAAAAATAATTCTTGAAATCAACAATAACATACAAGTTATAAGAATATCAAACATGCAAAACTAGGTAGCAACTATCTCAACACTTTTTATATTACTTCTCTAGTTCCCTCTTAGAGTAAAATCTAATGGAGGCTAAAGAAGTGCAAGATTTAATCATTTGGAGTGTTTAGCCTATGTTTCTTAAAGCAACTCTATAAATTAAAGGCAGAAGAAGATTAGAGGAGATAGAAGATTTCTAGTGATATCACTTTCTTATATTTTTCGTTCTATCATGAGTTTAATGAAAATGAGTTTGCTAGTCATTCATTCTATGTCTCGCTAATTCTATTATTTTAGATTGATGGTATAAAGTGTATGTTAAGTACTAATAAATATTGTTATTATATAACAATAAAAGATATGTTTAATATTATATTGCTCTTTATTTAATGCACATAATGGTCTTATGTGTATTTAAATTATAGTGTGATGTATAACATCGATAGTGGAATGTAAGAACAACAAGAAATATTGAGATACGATGTTTGCATGCCTAGACATAGGATGTAAAATGTTATAAGCGCTTAAGGAGATATTATTACTATAGGAGGTCAACAAATATCTTTTTCACCCTTACAAGCTTGATAGAGTTCAAGGGATGTAAATGCTCTGAATCACATTAACTTGAAGAGTCTCATTAAGAAAGATATGTAATTTATATTCATCAATCTAAAATGCTTTTATTAAAGGTTGTATCAAATATTTCTACTATTTTATTAAATGATAGAAACTTCAAAAATATAATTATTATTTAAGTAGGATAATTATAATAATTAGAGTAAATATTAGTAGTTTATTATAAGTAAAGCATACATCCTCATTGATTTGACACTCTACTCTATCATTTTATTACTTGATTTGGCACATAAATTTATGTATATTTAGTGGGGTTTGTTATTATTTATATCAAAGAAAACCTAAGTATTATTTAGGGGTAATAGAGCCCTAGATTTTTGTATAATTTAAAAGTTCATTCCATAACCCACATCAATTATACACATTTAAAAAATTATATAATGTTACTATAGGGAAAAGGGTGAAGAAATAAGTGTAATATTATCATATATGAGATTCCATAATATGTAATAATGGAAGGTGTATGGTATTGGTGCATCTTGAGGAGTTTTCTTAGTTCTTCTAAGGTTTTTAGGCACTTCTGAATCGGGCAATATACATCCTTATAAATTTTATAATTGCAAATATGACGATCATTCATATAGGCACTTACCTAAGCATTAACCCTATAATGGTTACAAAGAATAATTGGCACTACAAGGCATCTTTGATTTCAAAAAGATATTTCAATGATTTCAAATTGTTGACATACCTACCGGATCAACCTCCCCCAATAGAATACTAAAGTAGGTATCTTTAACTTCAAATGTAGGCTATCTCTTTGGAAAAGGCATTCTTTAACTGAGGCTTTTCTTTATTTTCATACCAAAAGGAGGGTTATACTCCTCATCACTTATGATAATGTTAGTTGCATAAAAAATTGGCAACAAGTTTAATACTATTATAACCAGACATATATATGACCTGATACCATAAAGTTCGTACCATGTCTACTAGTGGAAGATGACTTAATATCAATACAAAGCTACTATTTAGTTAGAGAAGTATTGAAGTAAAACTTCTAATTTATATACAATACAAAGCTACTACTGAATGAAATATATAGTGGAAGATGACTTAATATCAAAAAAAATTTCAATATATCATCCAAAAATAAATGTATAATTTAAGTTTTATCTACCACAATTCTTGGCAACAGATAATATAACCAAAAAAAAGCTAAGCTTTCAAAATAAAACCAACCAAACTTAAAAACATATCTACTGCGCATATTGGAGCTTAATATCCAAAACTACTCAACTTGCTCCTTACCTTTTCTTGGCTTGCAAATGAAAGCAAAATTAAGGATGAGCTAACACAGCTCAGTAGGTTATCATAGCCTAAAAGGAAAATCAATAATTGAAACCAAAAGAATTTAAACTGAAGTACTATAAGAAGAACAAAAACTAAAATATTTATTGAATATGGATGAATTTATACAACTATTGAACTTTACTGAAACTGAAACATAAATAAAAATCTTAAATAAAATCTTAGAAAAGCCCTCAGGCTCCAATTTTTTAGTATATTTATTAGTTAATAGAATCCATCCTTAGTAGACATCTAGCTCTGACACAATAAAATGCCCACCTCGATAGCCCACTGGTTCCGGCCAGCATAATAAAATCCCATATTAGTAGCCCGCTAGCTTGGGCATAATAGAATCCCACCTCGACAGTCCACTAGCTCTAGTATAAAAGAATCTCATATTAGTCACCCACTAGAATCGATATAGTAAATTCCACCTCAGTCGCCCACTGGCACTAGCATAATAGAGTCTCGTTGGTAGTTCACTAACTCCGTCATAACAAAACCCCACCTTGGTCGCCCACTAGCTCTGACATAATAAAATCCCTTCTCACTTAAAAAATGTCACATTTCTTTCAATATTATTATATATATATACTCAATGCTTTCATTAAAAAATATATAATCAAACTCAATTCAGAAATTACCATAATGCATTAATGTTAGGAAAAGTAAATAATATTGAGAAAAAAAATTACAATTTCAAAACATAGCGAATTTATTTGAGATTGCATAAAATATAATCTTAAAACTTTAATTGTACTATGTTGATCTTTTTTAGAGTCTTAATTATCTTCTATTCAACAAAGATCAATTAAATTCCTAAATCACTAGGGGAAAATTTATAGAAATAATTAAAATATTTAAAATCTCAATCTATATAATATATAAAAAGTTACGTCGTAAAAATTTTACCAATTTTATGTTATCCTCATTTTCTTATAACAAAAATATTAATTTTATCAAAAACAATCTAAAATCTTTGAAAGTACTCCTTGAGGGACTCATTTTCATTCTGGTGAATTCTTGAGAGGTGGGAAGAGTCTTTGACCATCCTCCGATTCGCAACAAAATGTTTGGTAAATATTTTGGCTAATTTGACGAATATTGGGATAGATCCGGCGGGGAGTGAATATAACTAACCATGTTCGAGCTTGACCTTTGAGGGTAGCTGGGAAGACTTGGCATAAAAGCGCATCAGAGGCTTGTTGGATGTGCATTATGGTTCTATAGTGATCGATATGTTACTACGGGTCAGATGTCCAGTTGTATGAATCGATGTTCGGCAGTTTGAACCTTGCTGGAATAGGGTGTTGAAGGATGACTTCAGTTAGGGGTGATGACTCCTGAAAATCTCTATGACGAATAGATTGTCTTATATTTCCAACGGGGAACTCCTCTCGTACTAGTCTTCGTAATTCATGCCATAGGGCATTACGGGGGAGTTCAGTGTTGTGCCGCCGAGCTAAGTCTTCGGGGGCATCCGGAGGAATGTGATGTTGGCGGCCTACCCGCGAAGGATGTGTAGAGCTTCCTGTGTCAGCAAGCTCATTTTTCAGACGTGTTGGACGGTGCATTCTTGACGGTGGAAGGTGAACTTCGACATGAAGAACATCTTCAAATTCTGGTGGGTCTCGAGGAAGAAGTATATCTTCTTGAGGTGCTAGTGCCGGTCCTCGAGTTTCTCGTAGGAGTTGAAGGATCTCATTATGCGAGTCCTCCATCTTTCTGATATGATCTTCCAGGGATGGTCTTGAAGTTTCTTCTCCGGCAGGGTTTCGACTGCCAGGGTGAAAAGAGGAAGATACCTGACGTCCTTGATTTAGGGACTGATTTCGAGATTGATGTGAGTTGGAGCGAGAGGCTCCAAGGATGCGATTACTACGCCTGTTGACCATGACGGTGATGCTTCAAAATAGTGGGATTATCGTTTCCCACAGACGACACCAAACTGTTACGGACTAGAATATACGCGACGATAGAGTTTGAATACTAAGTCTTAGCGTTGCACAAATATCCAGATCACACACAGAGAACACAAGATTTTTTACATGAAAAATCCTAAAAAGGGGAAAACCACGGGGCCTAGCTTAGTTGAAAAGATTTTACTAGAACTTGAGTTGGTTATAATGGGCTGACTCACTTTTGAGAGCGATCAGATTATAATAAACAATTGTACGATAGAAGTTCGGATGTCAGGTAATGGTCTAACAGGACTTCAAGCCTTAAATGATGATCTTGTAGAACTTCGAGCCATAGATAATGATTAGGCAGAACTCCGGGCCTTATATGAAGATCAGGCAGAACTCCAGGCCTTAGATGAATGTTTGGTAGAACTCCGGGCCTTAGATGAAGATCAGACAGAACTCCGTGTCTTAGATGAATGTCTGGCAGAACTCCATACCTTAGATGAAGGTCTGACAAAGATAAGAGTCTTCAATGATGGCCTGGCAGAGATGAGAGCTTCAAGTGAAGAACTGGCAGAGCGTAGGGTGTCAGGTGATGATTCAGCGGAGTGATGGCGTTATGCAGTGGCCTGGTGGAGCACAGAGCGTCAGGTGGTGGTCCGGCGTAATGACGGCGTAAGGTGATGGTCAGGTGGAGCACAGGGCGCCAAGTGGTGGTCCGACGGAGTGACGGCGTTACGCGGTGGTCCGGTGGAGCACAGGGCGTCAGGTGGTGGTCCGGCGGAGTGAAGACGTTAGATGGTGGTCCGGTGGAGCACAGGGCGTCAGGTGGTGGTCCGGCGGAGTGACGGCGTTAGGTGGTGATTCGGATGAGCACAAGGCGTCAGGTGGCGGTCCGGCGGAGTAACGACGATGGGCGGTGGTCCGGTGGAGCACAAGGCGTCAGGTGGTGGCCCGGTAGAACTCCGGCGGTGATCCGGTGGTGGTCCAGCGAGACTCCGGCGGTGGTCGAGAAGGCTAGGAAGCAAGAGCGATCTATCTTTTTTCCTTAGGCTAAGGGGTGCCTTTTTCAAGAGGAGAGGGGGCTCTATTTATAAATTTTTGGAATGACATGGCTCGTAAATAGGTGGAGGATCAAGGGTTAGTTGGGAGTGGTTGGATGGACGGTCGATCTTGAATCCCTTGATCATAAACCGTTTGATGGACGTTTGAATGTCGTAGTGATGTCGGAATTCAGTGATCTTGGGCTCGTTAGATTTGTCTCGTCGAGCCGCTCGATTCGAATATAAGTTTGTTATGTTTGGAAGTCGTTTGATAATTCGAATTGTGGTTTGAACCTTCCAATAGAGCTTCGGGTCCTTGATTTGGATCCATTTGTGCTCAGATTGGGTCGAATTTGGTATCGTTGGGTTTGTATTTTTGAGACGCTCAGTTTGACTATAGGTTTGCTGAAATCGGAGTTCTGATGCTCCTGATTTGATTTTGGAAGTTTCCAACTTGATTTTGCTTTGAGATTAATGCCCGATCAAGATAATTTTTGTATGATATATCAACACTGCATTTTCTTTTCACACAACCAAACAGCCCCTAAATCTGGGATTTAGGTTTTGTTTGTTTGAGCGTTTTTTTGCCTTCTCCGTTTCCTAAAAGTAGGGGTGTCAATTCGGGTCAACCCGTCGGGTTCGGGTCGAACCCGACCCGACACGGATCTAAACGGGTCAACCCGAACCCGACCCGTTTGCAAAAACGGGTCGAGCATTTCAACCCGGTCCCGACCCGGCCGGGTTGCCGGGTTAACCCGACTCGACCCGCGACCCGGCAGTGGGTGACGCGCGACGGCGCGGGCGGCAGAGGCGAAGGCGCGGGCGTCACGCTGCTCTCGGCACGCGGGCGGCAGCGCTCTCGGCACGCGGGCGGCAGCTGCTCTCGGCACGCGGGCGGCAGCGCCGCAGCGGCACGCGGCAGCGACTCCGCTTCTCGGCACGCGCGCGCGCGGCAGCCGATCTCGGCACGCGGCACTCGCGCGGCAGCTGATCTCGGCACGCGGCACGCGGGCAGGGGGCAGGGCAGCAACCGGGCAGGGGGCAGGGCTGAGCGGGCAGCGGTCAGGCAGCAAAAAATTCATTTTTTTTTAAATAAACGGGTTTGCGGGTTGACCCGGCAACCCGCCGGGTCAACCCGAACCCGACCCGATTATCAAACGGGTCGAATTAGAGAACCCGAACCCGACCTGTTTATCAAACGGGTCGGGTCCAACCCGGATTTTCCGGGTCGGGTCCGGGTCGGTTTTTCGGGTCGGGTCAAATATTAACACGCCTACCTAAAAGGGAGGAATTTTTTTTTTGTGTTGTTTGGTTCGTCAAATCACGTTCCCAATAACTCATTTTTCTCATTTTTCTGCAGTTTTGAAAATGTTTTTTAAATGTGCTTCTCTGTTAGAAAACTTCATTTTCTGAACTAATATTTTTTAAAACTGTGTTTTACAAAAGCGCAAAAAAAACAAACGAAATCTTAAGCGGTAACTCCTTGAATCTGGGATTTACGGAATCCCGGATTTAACGCGCGCACAGAAACCGTTTGGCTGGATTTAGCGTAAATCCAACTTAAATCCGATAACAAACAGCCCCTAAATACCAAGTCGCATACTACACCCACCACGCAAGCCTTCGTGGATTCCGGTTCGTTCCTTGTATATTTTTTTTTTTGGGAATTTGTTCCTTGTATATTCGATATATAAAAGGAGGGGAGCATCATTTCCAACAAGACAATGGCGGAATCCTCTGCTCTCGGGGAATGGTCTCTCGCGTTCAGCCTCGCCCTCGATTCTTCCGCTTCGTTTGGGACGACGGCTTTTTTACTAGTTTCTAAAACGGAGTTTTAGTCCACTGCGACAGAAAGGGCATAATGGCATCCATGGCCTCCAGGGCACCCTTCGCGCCGAAACCTTCGGCAGCGATCTCCTACCGCGTCGTCCCTTTCCGTGCCACCGCTTCATCTTCCATCTCCTTCGAGGGATCTCAATCCCGAGCACCTTTCTTCGGCCAAGCACTCAGGCTTGCGGTTTATTCTCCGAAGATCTCTGCTCTCTGCGATTCGAGGAGGATAAGGAGAGATCCAAGGACGAGCGTAATGGTTGCGTCCGCGGGGGCGGCAAAGCCGACGGTGCTGGTGTCGGAGAAGTTGGGGGAGGCCGGACTTGAGCTGCTTCGGGAGTTTACGAATGTTGATTGCTCGTATAATCTCACGTCGGAGGAGCTCTGCGCGAAGATCTCTCTATGCGACGCCCTGGTTGTGCGAAGTGGCACCAAGGTGACGCGAGAGGTCTTTGAGGCGTCAAAGGGCCGGCTCAAGGTAGTCGGCAGGGCAGGAGTTGGGATCGACAATGTCGATCTGCAGGCCGCCACCGAGAATGGATGCCTTGTCGTCAACGCGCCTACTGCCAACACGGTAGCCGCTGCGGAACACGGGATCGCGCTTCTTGCAGCCATGGCCAGGAACGTCGCGCAGGCTGACGCGTCTATGAAGGCCGGTGAGCTCTCTCTCTCTCTCTCTCTCTATCTCTCTCTCTCTCTCTCTCTCTCTCTCTCTCTAACACAGGCACGTACACACGCTTGTCTCTGCTTTAATTTGCATGTTCTCTTGTGTTTATCGTTCAGGCCATTAGGATCTAGATCTGAGTTGTTTGGAAGCGAATAGCATATGTGAGCTATTCTAGTCTTTATTGATGATTGAATTTTTTTATTATTTGGAAGAGGAATGCGTACTAACCAGGCAGGGATTTGTTCTTTTGACGCGTACCATCCACGTGTCTTTTCATGCCATACATATTGCATCTCTCTTCGGACACCACTGATTGCACTAAATGTTGAATTATCCGACGCAGATCTGTAGACTTACTGTAATTATATTGTTATTTGGTTTGAGATGGTAGTGTATTGCCATTGCAGGGGCTGCTAGGCATCCTTTAAAATGTTTAATGTGCCATTCACGAGATCTTATTCTCATGTTAATTTTTAAGTATCTTATATTTGATAGATGTCACTCCAACCATTGCTTAATTTGTCTTTCCTAGATTTGTCATATTTGACTTAACATTCTCATTTCTATGATGCTCAACTTACATGTCAATGCTATTTTATTGCTCTATATCTGGATCCATACAGATCTATATCTGAAAAAGGGATTCATGTAGCCGACCCGATAAAGGTTTGATGTTGTTGTTGTTGTATATTTGGATCCATACAAATTTGTTGGCTTAATTAAAATATTGAACATCTTCTTATTCCAAGATATTCTTGATGAAATTCTCTATTTTAGTCACCCAACATTAACTTGAGAAGTCATGTCCATGTTTATATGCCCATTTTTTGTATGATAATTCAAGATAACTAAAATCACCCTTACTATCACTTTATCTTCTAATCATAAAGATTGGTAAAAATTGCATTATATATTTAGTTTTTGTTCTAGTAATTATAATCTCTATCGTCTAAATCTTTTCTTCTTTATTCTAACTTTTCACTTATATAAAATATGTTTTACATGTAAAAGCATTTTCTTAGTTTTCCCTTTTTTCCTTGAAAATTAAATAACAAAAGAATTGGAGCAGGCTTCATTTTGAAATTGAGAACCCTTCTCAATTTTTGGCTTTTGAGTGTACTTTCTTCATCTGTCTTGACACTTTGCATTAATGTCAGATCAATTGATCTCATGTCTTCATTTGTTTTTTGTACGCTTTTATTAAGCAAGAAATTCGAAGAGCTTCATGTTGAGATGTACCTAGAATTGATTGTTAATTTGAATTTCAATTTGAGCTTAATGTTATATAGATAGGATGAAAGCAGAGTTTCATCTAAATACTATAAACATAATCAGCACATGTTTTAAGTGCTCTATGAAGCAAATAATTTGATTAAATTACTGAATTATGATTTCTATATTTTCTAAGAATGTCTATGGAGACAAGAAGTTGACTAAGAAAAAAATTATGAGGGGTCAAATCCAAAACCCTTTGAAATATTTAGTATTGACTCTTTGATATCTAACATGTTTCAAAACTACGTGATGGTGTATATATTTCTTCTGTATTTATGGTGTTGGTCAAAAAATTGCTTCTGGTGTCAGACATCAATCTGTGAATAATGCTATTTATGAGATATTTACCTGAATTTGGGGAAATTGATGAAAATTTTCGTTTTACATTGTACGGGATATTTTGAAGTCCTTTAACTAAAGAAATATTTCAATGTGAGGAATTCCTTTTATGAGTTTAAAATTTTCTTTTGTTATGAATAGCTTTTGTCCTTTTATTATTGTTGACTCTCAAACCGTTTGTTAATGGGATTGTGCTTTCAGTCGCTAACAACCTTCTAACTAACAGGAAAATGGCTGCGTAACAAATATGTTGGTGTCTCCCTAGTAGGGAAGAACATGGCAATTATGGGTTTTGGAAAAGTTGGTTCAGAAGTTGCCAGACGTGCTAAAGGACTAGGAATGCATGTCATTGCTCATGACCCATATGCCCCTGCTGATAGAGCTCGTGCCATTGGTGTAGAATTAGTATCATTTGATGAAGCCATATCCACAGCAGATTTTATCTCACTTCACATGCCACTCACCCCTTCAACCTCTAAAATTTTCAATGATGAAAATTTTGCAAAAATGAAGAAGGGAGTGAGAATTATTAATGTTGCAAGAGGTGGAGTAATTGATGAAGATGCCTTGGTGAGGGCCCTTGACAATGGAACTGTTGCTCAGGTACTCTTCTACCATTTTGCTTGGTGTAATAATGCTAATTTTTTCTTATAAATAGAAGTCCGGAAAACTTGCAAACAGAAGGAGAAGAGAAAGGATCCTTAGATCTTTCTGGGGTGATTGATTCTCTGGTGCACATATTTTTGTGCAATGGCAGATTTATATATATCTTTAAGCATGACATAAAAAAAAAGCATTTACTTGAATTTTTCCTCTGATATTCTTTACTGCCTCACAAAAACATTAACAAAATAGATTCACGATAATTTTTTGTACTAGGATGAATCATATCTATGGATTGCTTCAAGTAATAACATACCAATCAGATTTTATGGATTTGCTGAGCATCTCTTGCAATCATATTGTATATACTTTTTAAGGATAGACTCGAGGCTTCGTTTGGAACGGCTTTTTTACTATTTTATAAAGCTGCGTATAAAAAGTAATTTTTCAAAGTTCTTGTAGAAATCAGCTTCCTAGTACAATTTTTTTTTAATTAGCGAAAAAATTGTGGCCAAAACTTTGTAAGAAAGTTATCCCAAATAAAGCCTTACGGTTTGTTTATGATAACTATAGTTTTTAATGAAGGTGGTTATAAAATAATTGTGGGGAAAATAACTTTTTTTAAATTGTTGTAAAAAGTAGCTTTCTAGTATAGAAAATTTTTGGAAGCACTGAAAGTAATAACTAAACAAACACTGTGATTGCGGTCTAAAAAGCAAAGCTGTGAGAAACTTGTCCCAAAGGAAGCCTTAGAATGCAATATTATATGTTTTTCCAATATATCTTTTTTTTTTTTTAACGTCAGAAGGCTTTGGAAGTGTTGTCAAATCAAATCCTATGTTGAATACCAATTAATAAATGTAATGATTGGAATTTTCTCTATTAATACTGTATGGTTGATCCATACCTAAGCAAAAATATTCTTATTAAGACTACTGCAACAACAAGAAGAACATCAGTCCTTTATCCCACTATGTCGGGTTGTTTACATAAATCATTTTACTCTATTGTTTCTTGTTAAGAGTCAATTTCTCAGTTAAATCTAATAAAGAAATGTCATTTCTAATATTTGCTAACCAAATCTTTTTAGGTCTACATCTACCTTTCTTAACATAAGTCAAATTTAATACATCTACTCCCTTGACCGGGTCATTGAAAGGGCGCCATTTTATGTGACCAAACCATCTAAGATGCTCTCTCTAATCTTATTTGTCATTGCAGCTACTCCAACCTTTTCACATAGTGGGATAAAGGCTTTTGGAGTGCGATCAATGGAGTTCTATTATGATTGTTGATTAAAACAATATGAAAGTTTCCCTGCATAACGTTTCTTGAGTTACTGAGCCTTCTTCTGGTGTGTCACAGGCAGCACTTGATGTATTTTCAGAGGAACCCCCCAGCAAAGGACAACAGGTTGGTGCAGCATGAGAATGTTACTGTTACACCCCATCTTGGAGCGAGCACCACCGAAGCTCAGGTGTGCAATGTGGTCAAGATTGAATGAATGGTTGAGATATCTTGATAGAAATGTTTGTGTACTTTCACCCATTATCTAATTATTTTGAAAAATTTCAGGAAGGTGTGGCCATTGAAATCGCTGAGGCTTTGATTGGGGCATTGAACGGTGAACTTGCTGCTACTGCCGTGAATGCCCCCATGGTTCCTTCTGAGGTAAAGTCGACAATATAACTACAGAATAACTTGATCTCTTAAAATAGCTTGTGTAAATTAATATTTGAAGATTAATATTTTTTGCACACTACTTCCATAAATCAGTTATAAGTTCAATACAGTATGTATATAAGCCTGATTCTATGTTTCCCCTGCTTATATTCTTTCTTTTTTATTTGGTTTATTGAAAGATTTCAGCTTTTGGGTTCAACTAAAACCTTCCCAACAACAGAAATTTATCAGAACCTTTTAGCTCAGGCACTTTTATATAGCATATTTAATTGTTCTTGTGACTTCAAGAAAGAATTTATCAGATCAATATTCATCTTTTAAGGGGCATATTACTATTATTATCAACTTGATCCACCTGGTTATTGCTTTTGCATGGGACCATATCTTTGGGGCTGAATGATATAACATTGTTGATGTACTAATAGACTCATTTCTTATCTTGGAACTTTTAGTTAAAGCTCACGCTAACCATGCCACTTCTTTTAATCGTAGGTTTTGTCCGAGTTGGCCCCATATGTTTTATTGTCAGAGAAGCTAGGTAGACTTGCCCTGCAGCTAGTAGGGGGAGGCGGCGGCATCAAGGGTGTGAAGATCGTGTACACATCAGCTCGAAGCCCGGATGACCTCGACACTAGAATTCTTCGAGCCATGGTCACAAAAGGTATCGTGGAGCCCGTATCAAGCGTTTTTGTGAACCTTGTCAATGCCGATTACATCGCCAAGCAAAGGGGCCTGCGCATCAGCGAAGAGCGAGTATTCCATGACGGCTCGCCTGAAATCCCGCTGGACTTTATCCAGGTCCACCTCGCAAATGTCGAGTCCAAATTCGCCAGTGCCATATCAGACTCTGGCGAGATAGTGGTGGAGGGCAGAGTGAAGGATGGGATTCCACATCTCACAAGCGTGGGCTCATACAGTGTGGATGTCAGCCTTGAGGGAAATCTGTTACTCTGCAGACAGATTGATCAACCTGGTATGATCGGTCATGTGGGAAGCATTCTTGGAGAAAACAATGTGAATGTCAGCTTTATGAGTGTAAGTAGAACTGCACCTCGGAAACAGGCAATCATGGCGATAGGTGTTGATGAGGAGCCGGAGAAAGATGTTCTAAGGAAAATTGGTGAAATACCAGCGATTGAAGAGTTCGTCTTCCTGAAGCTATAATAGAGGAACCCTTTCCGTGCCTCACCTGTAGTTCTTTGACGAGTGCTACATTTTTTTTTTTTTTTTTTTGAGGTACTTTGTGAGCAATAATGAGTTTCTTGTCTCGAGGCATTTCACACCATTTTGACTGTCATTCTTCACGCAGTCTGTAAAAGGTTTACTTCTGATTTTGTAGCATAAACAAAAAATTTCGTTTGCTATGCGAGTTTCTTTTCTTTTATGTGGAATGCTGTTTCTTTGAAAATATTTTTTTCTTAATGCTGGAATGTAGAAAGGTATTGTGTTTATATGAATTTTATACATTGATTGTTGTCTACGTTGTTTTGAGGGGTGTGATTTTATCGAGGGAAAAATACTACTATATTAATGTTTTTAGGAAAAGATTTTTGTCGGTATTGAAATTGATGTTGGAAGGAGCATCAATTAATAAATGCATGGATGTATAAATGTGATTAAGGTTTAGTTTGGGATAATTTTTTATTATTATTTTTTAAAAAATTTAATACAAAGAATTTTAATTATTGTTTTTGAATTAAAACTTTTTGTATTAAAAAATTATTTTAGAAAACAGTAACAGAACCTAAAAGGTGAGCACTATGACTTCAAAGGTAAAGTGATGGTTGTGGTTGGACAAAGAATCACATCAAATGAATTTAGTGAGGCTTTTTCCCAAATGTCAAGGGAGGAAGGTTTTTTTCAAGCATGAGGAAATGACAAAAGATTTTTTTTTTTTTTTTTTGATTGAGATGTTCTTATTTATTTGAGAATCATGAAGAAGAGTTCAAATATGTCTTCTCTGAATTGGTTAGCAAAAGGAATGTATTGTACATCTAAAGGTGGCATCTCTAGAATTGATATAATTTTTTTTTTGTTTTCAATGGGTCTAAATTATAATGTTTAGAGAGATGGGTTGGCATGTGATTCTCTTTTCTCTCATGGGCTAAGGGAAATACTATCGATTTGTTTAGATGTGTGCATTTTGAATTCAAATAAAGAAACTAATTGAATTAAACTACTTTCAGTTAGATAAACATAAGAAATAACAATGTCAAAGAATCAAACCAGCACAACTAAGTTCTAGTTAGTGGCCTCATAATTGTGGAATAAATAATGAGGTTGACAATGCACAAAATAAATGATAAAGAGGTTTAGAAAAATTTTAAGAAGATTCACCAATTAATACTTAGTATTTAACCAAAAAGTGGTTCCCAAGGTGACTTATAAGTGGACATGCAGTAGCAAGTATGTTATAATTGTCAAGGTTCATAGGAAGGAAATAACAGTCGACAGGCATCCCTCAATGATATGACACTTTAGGGTAGGTAGGATGGTGTTAGTCATTGACCAATATCAGCCATGCAAGATGACCCATAAAAGATTTGAAAGGATGATTATTGCTAGGCAAAAAGGTATTAGAATGTTAAGTCTACTTGATGTGGGATCTTTTGGAGAATTCAAAGATTTATGAATCAAATAGGCCGAACAATTATGATCTAATAAAATTGAACCAACTTAGAAGACATTCAGTATTACTAAACTAAAATATTGACTTAGTGACATGCAAATGACTAGGATGGCATCATGAAACGAGGAATTATTCTTTTTCCCCTCCCTGCATCATTTAGGTTCACTTTAGATAAATGATGAATCACATCTCATCTACCAGCCTCTGATCCTTGCTTCTAATTTTCAAAGGATTTAAACCTCTAATCTAGGTGTTAAAAAATTAATTTTGACAAGGCATACTATACCTAAGACTAGCCTAAATGAATGGGTGTCCATGCTTGAGAAGAGGAAGGCAAGCTATGTTATTGAATTTGTCGCTGCTACTACTACTCCCAAGGTGCCTCCTTCAACGAAACAACACATACATGTGATCGAGAAGAGTGCAAAGGAGACTTCAACAGAGAGGGGAAGAAAGCCAACAATTATTGAATAAACAAGTATTGGGTACAAAATACCAATAACTTTGGTGGAGTGAAGAACATTCTACTTACTCAGAGGTAGCTAATTTTGATAATTCATAAGATGAATTAATACCATATTGGAGGAGATGAAATTATTTCATAAAATGAAAAATGGGATTTACTAAGACTACCAAAGGATAAGAAGCTGCTCATTATAAATAAGGGTTCAAAAGGAAAGAAGAAACTCTGAGAGTTATAGAAGACATAATAAGGAAATAAGTATTGCAAATGGTTATAGTCAGGTTTCAAGAGTAGATTTCACATATATGTTTGTCCAATAATAGAGCAAAGTTCAATTTGAGGTTGTTCGGTATTGTGGCAATGCATGATTTTAAGTTTAAATCATATCATTGGATGTGAAGACAAATTTTAACATGGAGAACATGAGGAAGACATCTACATTTAAGAGCTATGGGAACATATAGTAAGGATGACTATGTGCATATGCTAAGAAGGCCCTTTACGGCTTGATTCAATCTCTAAAATAATCATACAACATTTTTTACACTTTTATGACTACTCATGATTTCAAAAATAGTTATGATATTTATGTTTAATTTAAAAGGAGTGGCGATGGGTCATTCGTATACCTACTTCTATATAATAATGGTTAATAGCAACAAAGAGTAAGAAGGAGATGAGAAAGGTCAAAGCCTAGTTCACTAAAGATTTTCATATTAAAGATTTACGAGTATAAAGTTAAATACTTAGCCAAGAGATTCTGATAGATCGAAAAGCCAGATGGTATATAAATAAAAAAGGATACACTAGGAAAATTACTTAATAGATTCAATATATAGAATGGAAAGTTTATTTGTACTCTATTAGTGGCTCGTTATAGACTTTTATCTATTTTATCTCTATAATTTGATGATGAGATTGATAATATGTCACAGGTTCCATATTACAATGTAATGGGATCTCTCATGTATGATGTGATTTATTCACATCCAAAATTATCTTAAACAAATAGTTCAATAAGTAGATGGTAAATATTAATAAGAAACATTAGAGAATAGTTCAATAGATTTTTTGATACTTGTGTGGTATTGTGTAAGTTTTTTTGTAGTTTGGGAGAAGTAGTGATGGAGTTATTTTTTTATGTTGGTTATGATTTTGCTAGAGAAATTGATAAAAGGAAGTCTCTTATAGAGTGAGCTATTTTGAAAATTATAGTTATATTATCTACCACTAAATGCTAATCACTACATTATTTTTTTTTAGTTTAGCTTAGTTATCAAAAGCTACAATTGATCAAAATTGTCTAGGAGTAAAATAACATTCTTTGGTTAATCAGTTCTATCTTCGAAATCATCTAGCCTTTTGAAACTAAAATCTAGAGGTCAATATTGTGCGCTTCAAAAAAATTTTCCCCGACCTCCCCCGCTACTTTTCGAGGGAGTTTTAATGGATTACGTTCTGGGTAAATTTTGGGAATGCATATGGGTTTGTAGATAAGACACAACCCAGAAATTTCGCCCTTATTTTGTGAAGACTTTATGATCTGAGTTCTGGTTTCTTAAATGCGTAAGCCCCTATAGTTAATTACCCATCTTGATAATGATACATAACTTTCATTTAGCTTAGTCGTCGATCAGGTACATAGAAAGTACATATAATATGGAATATAATAGCAGCATGGGCTTAGGTGTATAGAGTTTGATATTTAAAATCGGAAATTTCACCATCTTGCATTTAAAATGGGTGGTGAGGAAATGGATGATAGACCCGATCATGATCCCATGATTTCATCATCCTGGGCCATCGTGATCCTTGGTCTACTTAGTCAGAGGAGGTAGTTAACCCAACCTGATAGAAGGATTCTTGTCGACAACCATGGGTTGTTTCGTCCAAGGGTACCTTGTAGACCTAGGGTGGGTATTTGTCTAAGGAGACAAATTTAAATTCACCTTAGCTAATAAAGGGCTTTGTGCCCTATCGATTATATCCTATTGATTCATATCTTAAGAATTTGATGTTATACGGGTTCTGACCATAACAATAATTTAGTGGTGCCATTTAGTGGCAAACCACCCGATTCAAAGGGTCCTGGTCATAACAATTTATCCTGTAGTACCATTTAGCGGCAAAACCATCAGTCAGAGGACATGTGACATGTCCCTGCTGGCAGGAGACTATTTGAGAATGAATAATAGTGATATTCTCGACTAGATATTAACTCTTTGTGAGCTGAAATATTTTTTAATTTGTCCATCTCGATGAACGGTTGCGAATGGTGAATGAATTTTGCTTTAAACATTTGATGAGTTTATTTCAATTTTAATTATTTGGATTTTGGGATTTTGAATTTTTGGATTTTGGATTTTGATGAATATTTGAGCATTTAGGAGGCAATTAAAATATTTGGAATTAACCCCTTCGTTTGAGATCTACATTTACCACGGTGATCATTAGGGTGTTTGGGATCATTTTCATTTGTGGATTAAATCTTGTCGACTCTCTTGAGTTATCAATAGAGGATCGAGTTTCATAAGCTTTATATCTTTGTTGATGAATTTCGTTTATCATAGATCTTGAAGGCCTTATATAAACTTATAAAATAGATATTACGGTCGACACCCAAATCGTATATCTGTTTGATAATTCAAGCCTTGTCAACTCCTATTTATCAATGTAGAAAGATTAGACTCAAATTTTGATTCATTTATTGGCCCAGTAGCATCCCTAGATGTCACATATGTATCCAAAAAAGGCTCGTCGGGGGCCATGTGAGTGTGTAATTGCACTTGCCCCTTTTGTGTACCTATGTGCATACATATTACAGTGCATGTGTAGGGTCATTTTTAGAATATTTGTAAATGTCATTTGTTCGCTTGCATGGATGTTATGAATCTGGTGGCGTAACATCGTATTTTGCTCATTTGCCCATTTCATACGTGTAGATTGTCGTGCACTACTTGTTGATTTATGCATGTAGATTGTAATGCATTACTTGTTGCTTTATGCATGTAAATTTTAGTGCATTAACAAATCTCCTATCATTGCTTGTATGTAACTACATTTTCCATAGGCTTGATGCCTCTCTTTTTGCAGAAAGATTTCTTTGTAAGGAAATCTTCCACTACGGGAAAACATGCGATTACCGTCGGATTTTTCAGCGGAAATTTTTGCGCCGGTACGAACGGCGCAGGTAACGACGGAATATTCCTAAATATTGCGACGGAAACCTTACGACGCATTTGCCAGCGCAGAATACGACGGAAACCTTCCGGCATCCCATGCGCCGGTATATACGTCGGTAAAACTAGCTCTGAACCAGTTCTGTCGCACGTTACGGCGGAACCATACCGGTGCAAATTACCGACGGATCTTGCGCCGGCGTATTTAAACTCAACGACTTATTTCCGGCGCTAATTGTGTCGGCAATGTTTCCTGCGTTTACTCCGCCGGAACATCCGCCGGTGAAAGCCCTATTTTTCGACACCAAGCCCCTCTGGCCGCTCATTCGTTTCCTTCCGTTCTCTCACCTCACGTGTTTCGCCCGTCGTCGTCCGTCGCTCGCTGTGGATTGACGTCGCCAACAGTCACCGGAATTCGCCGTCGACGGTCACCGGACTTCGCCGAGCATCCTTTCCTCTCTTTCCTTCTCTTCGCCGACGGAAGGTATTTTGTTTCATTTTTTTTCCTATTTTGGTTTGATTACATATAGGATCCGCCTTAAGTCGATATCTTTTTGCTTTAGTCATGGATGTTCTCACTAGACATTTGCTAGAGGATGTACCTTGGTGCATGCCTTTTGTTGATGATATTCTTCTTGTTGATAAAACTAGAGAGGGAGTTGAAGGTAAACTTGGATTATGGAGATCAACATTAGAGACTAAAGTTTTTCGATTGAGTAGATCTAAAACGGATTATTTGAAGTGCAATTTTAGTAGTAATAGACCTAGTGAGGGGATTGTGACTTTGAGCGATCAAGTCATTAATAAGAGTAACACGCTTTAAATATCTTGGATCTATTATTCAGAGTGATGGTGAAATAGATGTGGATATTTTCAAAAGAATTCAAGTTGGATGGTTGAAGCCGAATGTTGGCCACTAAAAAAGAAGCATAATACTAAGTTAAATGTGGCAGAGATGAGGATGCTTAGGTGGATGAGTGGCTTGACCCTTAGAGATAGGATGCGAAATGAGCATATACGTGAAAAGGTTGGAGTAGCTCTAGTGGAAGATAAGATTAGAGAAAGTCGCCTTAGATGGTTTGGTCATATGAACATCTATTAATATTTTTTTAGATCTATATATATAAATCCATTATTTTTTTCTCTTATATATAGGTTATGGATATTAGAAATCAAAGAAGTTGGATGTATAACCGATTATCTCAAGGTCGAAAGATATTAACAGAAGAATTCATCAATGGGGTGATTTTTTTCATTCAGCAAGCGAAACAGCTGCCCAGCTTTATATCAGAAGAATAGTTTCGATGTCCATATTCTAAACACAAAAATCTAGTGCACCTATAACTAGATGATGTAACTGTTGATCTGTATCGCTGAGGATTCATGCCACGGTATTGATATTGGACTTCTCATGGTGAGTATGAGCCATAATTTGATTATCAATGAGGTCCTTCTACAAGTAGTAATGTCGCTGAGGCTGAAAACATCCAACCAAATCTTGAGGAATTAGTTCATGATGCAACTGGAATATAAACTGAACAAAATACATAAGAGTTACCGAATACGGAGGCACAAAATTTTTATGATTTATTGCGTGCTGCCCAGCAACCAATCTGGAAAGGGTGCACAACTCACTCAGAATTATCTGTTGCTGTGAAGATGTTAAGCATCAAGGCTGAATATAATGTTGCTCGTGAATGTTTTAATTAATTTATTGGGCTACTTAAGGAAACCAATCCGACAGATAATTTAATTCCTACAGATCTATATGGGACAAAGAAGTTAGTTTCCAAACTTGGTTTGACATACACAAAGATAGATTGTTGTGTGAATGGATGCATGTTATACTTTAAAGAAGATATCGCAGAAATTGTATGTTGTCATTACAATGCACCAAGATATAAACCAAAATCTAGAAATAGAAAGAAGCAGAAGGATATGCCTATTAGTAGGATGTTCTACTTTCCAATAATTCCGAGACTACAACGGCTATATGCATCCATGAGATTTGCTGCACATATGACATGGCATAATGATCACATTCCACAAGAAGGTGTTATCACGCATCCATCAGAAGCAGAGGCTTGGAAGCACTTTGATCGTACACATCCCACATTCACGGTAGAACCAAGAAATGTCAGATTAGGTTTATGCGCAGATGGTTTTATTCCATTCAGTCAGTCGACTACACTGTACTCATGTTGGCCTGTGATACTCACTCCTTACAATCTTCCTCCAAAGTTATATATGACTACTCCTTATATATTTTTGTCACTTATAATTCTAGGGCCACATAATCCAAAATTAAAGATTGACATATTCTTACAACCTTTGATTGATGATTTAAGTTTATTATGGGAAGAGGGAGTAAGTACATATGATATCTCCACCAAATAGAATTTTACACTAAGAGAAGCATTACTTTGGACAATTGGTGACTTTCCTGCATATGGTATGCTCTCAGGTTGGAACACTTCAGGTAAGTTAGCTTGTCCGTATTGTATGAAAAATATAAAATCATTCACTTTAAAGTATGGTAGGAAGAACACTTGGTTCGATTGTCATCGAATGTTTTTGCCTCAAAGTCATCCTTTCAGGCGAAATAAAGAAGCGTTTACTAAAAATAAAATGGTGATGTTTCAGCCTCCTCCAAGGTTTAGTGGTGAAGAAATTTTTGAAAGAGTAGAGTTCTTGCCCACCATAATGGAATCTCCAACATTAGCTGAGTTCAGATTGCCAGAATATGGTGTCAACCATAATTGGACCAAGAAAAGTATTTTTTGGTCGTTGATATATTAGAGAACAAACTTGATTAGACATAACTTTGATGTTATGCATATAGAGAAAAATATTTTTTGATAATATTTTCTATACAGTTATGGACATCAAAGAGAAATCGAAAAATAATATAAAAACAAGGATGGACTTAAAGGAGATTTGTAGAAGGAAAGCTTTGGAATTGAAGGATGGTGGAGCGGGAAAATTTCTCAAACCAAAAGCTCCATTCACATTAACTTTAGAGCAAAAATGAGCAATTTGTGAATGGGTGAAGACTCTACGAGTACCTGATGGATATTCTTCCAATCTAAGTAGGTGTGTTGACATAAGATCAAGGAGATTATTCAGATTGAAAAGACATGATTGTCACATCTTCATGAAATGTCTACTATCCACTGCTTTTAGTTATCTGTCAGATCAGATTTTAAAGCCCCTGATCGAGCTAAGTGTCTTCTTCAAAGATTTATGCTCTTCTAAATTAAATGTGGAGAATTTGAATCTTATGGAGCAGCAAATTTCATTCATTTTGTGTCAACTTGAGAAAATATTTTCTCCAGGCTTTTTTTGACTCTATGGAGCATCTACCTATTCATTTACCATATGAGGCTATGGTTGGTGGACCTGTTCAGTATAGGTGGATGTATCCTTTTGAGAGATATTTAAATAAACTTAAGAAGACCGCTAAGAACAAATCACGATTTGAAGGCTCTATTTGTGAAGCATATTTAACATATGAGACAACTCAGTTTTACTCGTATTATTTTGAAATAATATCTCAATCAGGTGAAAGTTCAGCATCTCAAAATATTGGTAAATCCTCTAATATATCTGTATTCAGTGGAATAGGGGAATCTTTAGGCGCTAGCACCGTGCGCTATTTGACCGATAAGGAGATGGCAGTTATCACATTGTACATCTTGCTTAACTGTGATGAAGTTGAGCCATATCTCGAGTAAGTATGAGTTAAGTTGTTTATATTTTCAATTTTCTTTTAGACTTTGTTCTAAACTCAAGATATGAATTTGTAGGAGGTTCATTGATGGTCTTAGTACATCAGAAGAAGGAGAAGTCCAAAAGATAGTGAAAAAAGAATTCATTGTTTGGTTTAAAAATACGGTATATTTTGAATAATTATTCTTACTTAATGAGTTAATTATTTTTATAATTAATATTAATAACAATAACATCTTGTACATTTAAAGGTACACACTGAAGACAGTTTGCAGTATTCAAGGTTATCTGAGTTAGCTTGGGGACCAAATAGATTAGTAAAATGTTATTAAATATTTGAGGTCAATGGTTATAAATTCCAAACAAAAAATTGGTGTGAAGGTAGAAAGACAGAAAATTCAGGCGTATGTGTAAGAGGGAACATCCATACAGGGGATGATTCTGAATACTACGGGGTATTACAAGAAATATTAGAGGTTGAATATTTTGGTCAGAGGAATACTGTATATCTCTTCAATTGTGAATGATTTGATCCCGTACCAAATAGAGGCACAAAAATTCATCCAATTTACGGTATAACAGAAGTAAAGCGGGCTGGGAAATATACAAAGTTTGATCCTTTCATTATTGCTAGTCAGGCAACTCAAGTCTATTATGCTAACTATCCAAGAAGAATACGAGGCAAATAAGATTAGCTGGTAGTTATGAAGACAAAACCAAGGGGAGTAATTGAGAAAACCACCTCAATACCATCAGCACATCAAGAAGAGTTTATGTCTAATTTAAAAAATCTCCCAATCAATGTAGATGACCAAATCAGAATTAATGAGAGCGAGTTGCAGTTAGAGGAGGTAGATCTAACCATAGAGGAAAGTAATGATGAATCTGATAGTAATGGGAGTGTATCATCTTATGCAAGTGAATCAACAAATGATGAGTTAACAACATAAGGTAACTTAAATTTTTTTTAGCTACTACACTGCATTTTATTTTACTTCACTGCATTTTACTTCACTGCATTTTCTTTAGCTACTGCACTGCATCATTTTTTTTAAAATTTTTGTTATTACTCATATTTCTAATATATTTTTTTATTTATGTGCAGATGGCTTCAGGTGAGGAGCCTAGTAGAGGATTGATAAAAAATATATTTAACAGACGCACTAAGAAGAGTACAGCTGGACCACCTAGGCCACTATGTACTGAGGGAACCACATCGGCTCAGCCTGCTACACAGCCTCAGCCTACTACACAGCCTTTACCCACTCATGGAAGCAGTAGCCGGCATTTTTACTCACTAGACCCCCAATTTCCTTCACTAGATCCCGGGCAGAGTACTCCTTTCTTCCCATACTACACACGCCCACCGTATGCTGGTGCCCCTCCTACTTATCAATTTCCACCATATGCTCCACCATACTATCCCCCACCAACCCATCAGCCTGCTACAGCTGGACCTTCGACAGCAGTTGGACCTTCGACAGCAGCTGCATCAGAGCAAGAGACAGATGGTAGAATGTTGATAGCACATGAGGGTGACACATACGTACAATCTCTTTTATTTAAACTATTGAATATTTTTATTTTATATTTTATATTTGTTTCACATAACTTTATTTTTGTAAGTTCTACCCATCAAAAAAACCGACACATAAAATACGGGACATCATACAGAGCAGGTTTGATGCTCCTTATGTTTCTTGGAAGAAAGTCCCGAAAGAAGTTCGAAAGATGTGGTCTAGAGAGTTTGAGGTATTTTTGGTTTTAGTTTTTATATTAAATGATTTATTCTTTCTTACTTAAGCTAATAATCTTATATATTATATATCATATGTATTTGATTACATAAAGAGTTTTGTTGGCTGCCCCAACACAATGATAGGATTAAAAAGAATTTTGAGAAGTGTGGGTCTACTCGGATGCGCGACATGTTCATAGATATTAGAAAGTCTGGGAGGCGACCATTGTGGATTGGAGAGGTTATATGGGCTGAATTGAATGCAGCTTAGGGCAGCGAAGAGTACAGAAGGAGGAGGGATCAAAATTGACAGAACAGAGCTTCTGATGTTGGTGGGTTGGGTAGTTCACTTCATACAGGCGGCTCTGTTCCACATACTGAGCACAGGCGTCGTTTGGTAATGAATTTTAAATATTTTTTAAAATTGTTCTTTAATCTATATTAATAAAATTTTCTTAATTCAAACAGAAAGCGATGCTTGGTAGAGAACCAACTCCTGTTGAATTGCATAGTCGCACTCATAAGCGACAGGAGGATCAACAATGGATTGATGAGAGATTAAGAAAAGCTTATGTAAATATATTTTTATATATGTTTAATATTTTCTAAGTTTTAGTTTAACTATATATATTTATATTATACTTTCACAGGAGGATTACACACAGCTTCGAGAGACTCATGCCGCATCAGGTGAGGGCTCTTCTGGCGGCTCTATAGAGTATTCTGAGTATCGCATCTGGTCGCAGACCGTCGAAGGAATGCAGCATGGTAGAGTATATGGCTTAGGTGCGCAAGCTCAGGCATACGAGGGGATGACCTCCTCTACTGCATCCAGCTTCGCATCCAGTTCTCATGACTCCTTACAAGCTCAACAAATAAGTGCCCTTCAAGCTGAGCTAGAATAAGTAATGAAATCACAAGCTGATTGGCAAGCTCAGCTGCAAGCACAGGTTCAAGCTCAGCTGCAAGCATAGATTCAAACAAGTACGGAGCAACACAATCAGTTGTTGGATGAAATGCGCAAGATGAGGGATCAGCTGAGTGGAAAAGATGTAGCTCCACCTAAGGAGGAGTCCACGGAGTCAGAGTAGTTTAATTTAGTTTACATGAACTTGTTTATTTCTGTGAACATGTGTTATTGAACAGTTTTTTTTAATGTGATGTTTTTTGTTGATTGTTACTATTAAATAGTTTCTTTTAATGTTATAAACTGTTGTGAAATTGTTGTGAATTTGTCGAAACGTAAGCCGGA
This sequence comes from Dendrobium officinale, assembly GCA_019514585.1. Taxonomy (NCBI): domain Eukaryota; kingdom Viridiplantae; phylum Streptophyta; class Magnoliopsida; order Asparagales; family Orchidaceae; genus Dendrobium; species Dendrobium officinale. Next base: position 58,187 of record JACXSL010000816.1, read on the forward strand.
AACTTATATTTCCGTCGGATTGTCTGTATGTTCCGGCGGATTTTGTCCGCCGGTAATGAAGGGTTTTCCTGTAGTGTTCTAGCGCTTCCCGTAGGCATTTACATTTGCTATCATTCATCTACATTTTCTCGTTTGTAGCATTTTGTATGTACAACGGGTATCTTGTAAGAGGTCTATGGTCACTTGCATTTGTTATACATCACCTATCTTTGCTTGTGATGAATTGGTATATTTATCGAACATTTCATGGTGAACGATTGTAAGGGATGAACACATTTGCCTTTATTTCAATATTGCCCATAAAGCATTTGTGTGGCCATCATATGCCTTTCGTACTTATTGTACATAGTATTCCAATGTTCGTAGAAAATTATTGCATCCACTGCAATTTTATTATACTCCCTCATAAATGGCTCGTTGAGTGTATAACAGGCCTTCTACAACAACCTATATGGACTTACATCTATTATTGTCATTGACTATCTAAAAATTAGTATGAGCACTTGTGATTTAATATTGACTTTTGATTGAGGTATGTTTGTTGAAAACCTTTTCTACACATTGGTCAAAAAATTGTTGGGTTCTTAATGCCACTTTCATATTAGGCATGCTATTGCACTCACTTCACTCATTACCTGTTATCTCCTTTGTGTAATCTTTTGTGTGCACGACAGGTTCTTGATTCTCACCTTTGATTGAATCATGAATAGATGTTTGTATTCATTGTATTTTGCAATGGCGCATTTGCTTGCATTATTTGTTGATATTTGCAGTTTGATGAGCATGAGGTTTTCAATATTCAATGAATGCTTCATACTTTTGATTGTAAGCATATTGATGGGAATGCCACCACTTTGATTACACATTTTATACCCTTGCTCATAAGCATATCAATGTGCTCATATATAATCTATCATTTATGATGCATGTGAATCATTTATCATCATTTATAGCTTGGTGGATTGAAGAATCTAAGCCAACTTAATGTTCACCGTCCACCATTTATATGCATTGGGATTTTATTCTTTGCTCGCTTGCTTGTATGATGACATTGATTATAAAAAGGTTATTGCATTCATTATGTCTTTGTAGCCAATGCGGTAGTCTCCAGTCAATAAATTGCATAAGTTTCATCATTATTCATGATTGAATGATATTTACAAGTTCTTTATCCACCACAAATTTTGCATACATTCTTTCGTATTTAATTTAGGCTTGATATCCATCTATTGTAATATCATCTTAAGCATTATATCACAATCCTACAAACTTAGTTCAAGCTATCTATCATCATAAGTTTGGTTCTCTACAGCTTGCTCATTCGGATCCAAGTTCACAAATCCTTACACATTCCATTGTCATGTTTGTTGATACTCGGTCAAATAACTCAAAATTTTAATTGACATTTGCATTTTTTATGTTTGATTCAAAGTTTAGTTCAAATGAATTCCATGTAGTCCATGCAAGTTCAAGTTTTATTTGATGTTATACAGTTCGAGTTTAATATCCACAAGTGCATACTTCAAGTTTAAGTTCATTTTGGTTTGCTCAAATTAGATTTGTTATTGTTTGGTTTTAAGTTTTGTTCCTTGTCCACAATGTTCCAGTCAAGTACTATACATTTGAATCCAAATCCACTTCTCTGTGGTTTATTTCAGTTTGCAAGTTCAAGTCTCCTTTATTTGCTCTGAATTTTGACAACCTCCTGACGTCTCCTCGTTTAAGAGAAAAACTAAGAGACAACCTTCCCCTCCACGCAATATGAGCACTTAAGGTAGATGTCGAGTGACACCACGGATGTATTTTCTTCAATCTCTGTCATGCTACATAAGCGCTTAAGAGTCTCTGGCACCTATTTAAAAAAAGCACAGCGGTTTCCCAACATATGTGTACTTATTTTTCGTCCCCCTCACGCTATGTGAGTGCTCCAGGGATTACATACCTCATCAAAAGTGTCGCACCATTTTCCCTCCCCGTGTTATGTGAGCATATAGAGAGATTTCTCGGCTAGCCGCAAGCGTCGAGAGTGCAATTTTAAGTCAGAAATTTATACCTTTGCAAGTGGACCAACGATGGAATTAGCATGCAGATTGAGGTGAGAAAAGATCTTTTCTTTTTTATAATTAACTTTAATTTTTTAGTAATTATACTCGATAATAATTAAGCATAATTAAAATAATTAATCATAATTACCTTTAATTAATTTAGATTAATGATAATTAATAAAAAAATAATTTTAATTAATTTTAATAAATTAAAACTATTTATGATAATTAATTATAATTTAAAAAATTAATTATAATAAACTTAAATTAATTATAATTAATCTTAATTTATAATAACTAATTTAAATAAAAATAATTAATTATAATTAATGTTAATTAATTATAACTAATTATAATTAATCATTAATTAATTAAAATTAAAAAGACTTACTTATAATAATTTCTAATTAATTAAAATTATTTATAAGAATTACAATTTATTGCAATTAAAATGATTAATTATAATCAATTTTAATCATTTAAATTAATTATCAATTTTAATTAACTGAAATTATAAATAGTTAAAGTTAATTAAATTCTTTTTTTTTTTGGGAAAAATGAGGGCTTAGCCCATTGTATTGATAACATCAAGCCTTACAAATGCAAAAATAAAATCTAAAATAGTTCAAACCTAACAACACGATATAACAAAATAAAAATACTACATACAGTTATAGCAAAATTCTATAAATAAGATAGTTACAACAGACAATCCCAACAGAACTTTAACTAGAGGACAAATAAATTGATCAGATAGAGAGTTTGTTTGGCTGGGACTCAGAAAAAGATTGGCTTCATAAAACGAATATTCCTTTCTTCTTTGATTTCCCGTAAGCCGTCCAGAAAGAAGATAGCAAGTTGTCATCATTATCCACAGCCCAAAAAACTTGCTTGTCAAGCTTTAGAAAGCCACTGAGATAGCCGAGCAGCTAAATATCGCTGTCATAAATGGAACGGGCATCCAACATTTAGAGTGTAACCACATCAGTAATAAACCAGATTCAGAGCCTCCTTTACCTCAATTCCATTCTTCCAACCTATTAGTTTGATAATAATTGCTTTAGAGATTTTCTTAACCAGAGAATTGGCACATAAAGCATCAGACTAAAACCTTCTATTGTTCCTCTCCATCCAGATGAATATATAACAACATTTAAAATAAGAAGACTGACATTCTTAATGCATTTAGACTTATCCAAATTATCAATATGGAGTAAGGCTAAAAAAATAGTTGGTCTAAAATAATATGTTTGGAAGGAAGGGAAGAGTTTAATTAGCACCTTAAAAGAATAATCACATTCAAACAGCAAATGAGATGTAGTCTCCAAACTATTGTGACATAAGGAGCAAAATTTATCCAAAATAGGAATGTTTCTCACAGCCAAAACATCACATGTTTTTAAGCCTCCTTTAAGCGCCATCCAAGAATAAACAGAATACCTCAATGCATGTTTTTTATGCCAAACCAAATGATGCCAGTCAGCATGAGCATCATTAGAAAAATAATATAAATAGAAATCTTTAAACTTAGCATTTTCCAAATTGTCCTAACTAAGATGATACATACTTTCAGTAGCAATGGGGAGATTCAAAATAAAATTCCTAAGAGAAGGGTTATCAATTTTCGGAATATTCCATTCACCATTATGAATCCAGCTAGCTAATTGAGTTTTATAAGCCAAGTTAATGGTAAAATTTTGAAATCTATCAGAGATAGTTTCCCCCAAACACCAGTGATCCCACAAAATATAATTAGTACTGTTATGAGTAATAATAAAATTGAATTTCTCCCTTACTATCACATCTGTTTTACACATATTTTTCGAGAAAGCCAACGCAATAGACGTTACAAATTTCCAAGGAGTGGTATATCTAGCTAGCATCCAGTTAGAAAGAGGAGAATTTGTGTTGTAGCATCTCATAATAATGCCATAGTTAAAAGAAAAATTTAATGCGTGTAGTGAAGCAAAACCCAGTCCACCAAAAGAATACGGTTTACAAGAATTATTCCAAGATATAAGATGTAATCTTCTGCTATCAGTGTCCCCATGATATATAAATTTATATCACTTCTTACCTATTTGATTGCAAATAGATTTAGGTAAAGTCATGCTCCTAATCCAATAAGCCACAGTGTTAGTAAAAGTATATTTAATGTATTGCAGTCTACCAGCAAAAGAAAGCATCCTCACCTTCCATTCAGATAATAACATTGTGATTTTCTCCATCAGAGGGGAAAAATTAGTCAACTTAGTCCGGCCCATTGTTAAAGGAATACCCAAGTAAGTAAAATTAGAAGCGACATTATGTATTTGAAACACACTGGAAATATCATTAGGACAAGAAACACTTGGAGAGATAATAAGAGAACTTTTATGTAAGTTCATCTGCAATCCAGTGAGTTTAGAGAACAGGTTAAGGCTTCTCAAAAGTTTAACAAAATTATTAGTATCTGCCTTCCCAAATACTAGAAGATTGTTAGCATAAGTAAGGTGAGGCAGATGAAAGTTATCCATTTTAAAACCCTCAAAACTATTGGAGTCAGAGTTAGAATTAAGAAGGATTGATAGATCATCCATAATAAGACAAAAAAGGTTGGGACTAAGAGGGCATCCTTGTCTTAGTCCAGTGGAAGATGGAAATGAATATCTTTGATACATGCTTTGATCCAGTTAATAAAGATAGTAGGGAATCCTTTATCAGCCATTCTAGCAAAGATGAAGTTCTTGGAAACCGTATCAAAAGCTTTCTTGATATCATATTTAACACAAAAAAAGTTTCATCTTATATTGCTTTTTAAAGAGATTGATGATTTCCTTAGCCAAAATAAGATTATCAGTAGCAATCTTATTTGGAATAAAAGCGGCTTGATTTTTCTCTATAATATCAGGCATAATAATTTTCATACGACTAGCCAAAATATTTGCAATAATTTATTAAAAAACATTGCAAAGGGAAATAGGCCGGAAGTCTTGAACATTTTCATGAGATTTCTTAGGAACAAGTGTTATGGCAGTAGCTTTAGCACTGTTAGGTAAATAGCATTTACTAAAAAAGGATTTAATGGCCTTGCAAACTAAAGGACCCGTAATACTCTAAGTCTTTTTATAAAAATCAAAATTAGTTGGAGCAGCCAGAATTAATGGCCAAATGAATTTCCTCATTAGTGATAGGCCTCACTAATGAAGTAATTGCATCATCAGGAATCAGTTTGCCTTTAGGAAAAAGACAAGTATCATTTAACTCAGGAGGAGAAGAATTATAAAATTTTTTGAAGTGTTGAATGATACTAATACGATTGCTATTCTCATGATTATTTATATGAAATGTAGCAGCATTAAGAGAACTCCCATTAAAATATTTCCTTTTCCTAATTTTGGAGTAAAGAAACTTCAAATCTTCTTCACCATTTTTTAACCATTTAATTTTTGATCTTTGGATAGTCCAAGAAGCATGAAGAGAATTTTAATGATTAATATTCGCATTGATCTTTTCAGTTCTCCACAAAGCTCTTCTATATTAAGAGGATCAATATCAATCAACTTCTGACACCTGTCTTGTTTAGCAGCTAAGGAAGCACATTTGTTAGCAATGTAATTGGAAGAAATCCTGTTTCTAGCTTTGATCTCTCTTTTTAATAATTTCAACTTCTTATACAGACTAATAATAGGATTCCCTTAATCCGAATTTGAAAAATATTCAATAAAATGCTCCAGAATTTCGGAATATGGCTCAAGTAGTTTTTATACATAAATCGCTTCTAAGAATTCTTAAAAGGGACATCTCTGAGTATAAGAGGAGTATGATTAGATACAAAGCTACTCAACACATTATAGTGGGAGTTTGGATATTGACTAATCCAGGCTTCATTAACTAAAACCCTGTCCAACTTAAGATGAATCGGATTGTCCTATCTTTAATTGAACCATGTATGAAAGTTGCCGGAAGAAGGAAGTTCAAACAAATTATTATAAAAAATGAAAGAATTAAATGGATATAGCCTTTCCATTGATATATTATTCCCTCCTTTTTTATCCGACTGAAATTGACAAGTGTTAAAATCACCAATCACCACCCATGGCGAAGCACCACGAGGATTAACATCCCCCAAATCAGCCCAAAGCTTAGTTCTCTCTTCAAAAGAATTAGAAGCATAAACAGCAGAAAGAATTAGGAGAGTATGAGACCCCACCATCAAATGACCAAAAATCATTTGAGAAGAAGAAAAAAAAAAGGATTAAAAAAAACTTTATCCGAATTCCATTTAATCCAAATACGGCTAGGTGTAGCAAGCTCAAAGTTATTATAACTTAGTTCATTATCAAAAATCTTGTGAGTAGAGCAAAACCAGAGATCTAGAAGATTAGAAGAAAGGATGCGATTTTCAAGAATACATATTAAGTCAAGCCTATGCTCATTAACCAAATTCCTAAAGAAAAAAACTTTATCAGAGTTATTGAAACCCAAGATATTCCAAGCTGTCGAGGAAGGACAATTCATTAGGAACTAGGATTTTTTATTAGGGCCTTTACGGTTGCCCTTTCCCCTAGTACTCCTTTGCCAAGAACGTTCAGTAGAATTCAACATTTTAGTATTAGAAATACTATTGGGGCTCATGAAAAGGTTGTTAGACCTAAGCTATTGTCCCGAAGCTAACCAAGAGGGGGGTGAATTGGTAATTTAAAAATTGTTATTAGATTTCACCTATTTTCTAAATTGACAAGCATCACAAAGGTGGTCATTAATAAAGTCCAGTTTTGGTATACCTCTCACTAAGTTCTTTTGGGAAATTTTCCTAAGGTTTTCATGCTATAGTGACAAAGTCTCCTATGACAAAGCCTTGACTCATCAGAAATAATTTTCAAACATAAAGTAGTAGGAGTTTTGATACAATTTAAATCTAGCATATAAATATTATTTGCCCTTAAATCATACAAAATATCATTATCATTTAGGCTTAATATGCAGCTTGTAGGAAAAAAATTTTACACTATAGCTTTTATCGCATAGTTGACTAATACTTAAAAGATTATGCTTTAAGCTTTCTACAAGTAGCATATTTTCAATGAAAATTTTTTCAATGTTTTCAATCATACATAATCCAACCAACTTCCTAGTGGTGTTATCTCCAAGGGTAACTCTGCCTCCACTTCTGGCTTCCAACGATATAAAAATCTTAGTATATCCAGTCATATGCTTTGAGCAACTACTGTCCAGATACCAAATACTCTCATGAGGTCTTGTATGAGAGTGTGCCTTCAAAATTATCAAATGTTAGACCTGGGAACCTAAACAAGTTTGAGTTCACCTTTTGGAAAAATAAAACTAGATGAATATATGATATGTCTAGGTTTATGCATCTTATGTTTTCACACTAAATGAGTTTTCTTATGAATAGTACAAGTGTGTGTAATATGTCCAGTCATGTCATAAGAATAACACTTAACTCCATGAAATGAATTTCTTAATCTTCTATAATTACCCTATCTCTTCCCGGGTTGTATAAATTTTGGATATAAAATAGGATTCGTAAAATCTTCAAGTGTTGGTGGTTTCCTATTGTCCTCAAGAGCTTCCACTTTCAATTTAAAAAATGTGTTCATATCTTTTAGTATATTCTTATCAAAATTCAAGTTGTGCTATCTACTTTCAGATTCATCCTTAAAATGTTTAAATTCTTCTTATAGTTTTGTATAGGATGATTTTAAAATCTCATTCTCCTTATTCAAGTTATCAAATTCATCAAGTAAGCTCATGTGATTGTTATCAATCAATGCATGATCTTTTCTAAGAATTTTGTATTCTCTTTGCAATTCTTGTAATTCTAGAATTGTACTAGCATGCATTTTCTTTAGCTTCCTATATGCATCATGAATTCTTTTAGAAACTTCTAATAATTCAGCATAAGTTAAGACACATACATCTTCTTGATCTGACTGATCAAGATTATCGGCCATCAAACACAAGTTGGTGACATCCTCTTCCTTTTTAGTTTCTAATGAATCCGAAGTCGAGTCTGCCTAAAAAGCTCTTTAGATTCTCTTCTTGCCCTTCTTCACATTTGGTTTATCCTCTGCCTTCTCCTTGCTTGGAGTGTATTTTAGGTTTGGGCAGCTAAATTTTATATATCCATGTTTCATGTACTTGTAGCAAATCATATCATTAGAAACCTTAACATTCCTATTAAACTTACCTCTGTTCCACTATTTGTGTCTCTTCTTCTTCCATTTAAGAAAGCTTCTGGGTTGTCTAATCAACATGCAGATATCATCCTCATCCTCAGGTTGTGATAGATCACTCTTCGACTTCACTTTCAATGCAATTTTATTCTCCTTTTGTTGTTCTCCGGCATCAATCTTATTTTGACTCACTCCTTGCTCATAAGCAATTAGTGATCCAAGAAGATTGTCAATAGATTAAACATTTAAATCTTTATACTCTGTAATTGTAATTATTTTAACATCATATGAAGCATGCAAACAACGAAGAATCTTATTTACCATTTCAGCATTTGTTAGTTCCCTACCTAATGCACATAAAGAAGTGACTATCTGAGTGAATCTTGTGTACATGTTAGAAATAGATTCATTGGGTTTCATGCAAAATAATTCATAGTCATATAACAAGATGTTTAGTCTAGATTGCTTTACTTTTTTAGTCCCTTCATAAGTGATACAAAGTCTATCCCATATATCATTTTCACTTTTGCAAGTGGAAACCCGCACGTAGTCTTCTAACATAAGTGCACAAAAGAAATTGTTTAAATATTTTGCATTTAATTATGCTAAGTCATGGTTTTCTACAATCCATTCAGTAAATGGTATTTTAACTCTAATGCCATTAAGCTAATCTAGTTGGTTTTTTAAATCCTACTTGAACTAAAATCCACATACGATAATCTAATGACTTTAAAATTATATACATGCATTTTGTCCAAAAATTGAAAGTGATGTTGTCAAACAAAAGAGGTCCAGTTATAGAGTAATCTTCTAGTGTGTTCTAATTTCTAAATGTAGACATGCTCGTTAATAAAAAAGTAGTTTAAACTTATGATTTTGAAATAAAGCTTTGATATCACTTTTTGATTCTTATTAAATCTATTTTAGGTTGTTAAACCTAAGTTAATGTTCCAAGGCTAACAAAGAGGAGGGGTGAATTGATACTTTTAAAAATTCCTTCTTGAATTAAAATTTAGAAACTATTTAACAATTAGTAGCAAGTTAATTAAGGTTTTAAAAAACAACTTTTCAACCACAAAAAAAGAACTTGTAGTAAGTAAGTAAGCAGCGGAAAAATAAATTGATACAAAGATTTATAGTGGTTCGGTCAAACACGACCTACATTCACTCTATGAAAACTCCCTTTTTAGGTATTTCCCACAAGTGTCTCTCATTTTTTTCCCCATAATAAGGAGGAAATGCCTTCATAAAACTCTCTTCCACCAATGCCCGATGCGGCAGAGAACCAGCAACCTTTTACACCCTCCAAGTGTAGGCAGAGTACCATCGACTATTTACACCCTCCAAGTGTTGGCAGAGAACCATCAGCTGTTCACACTCTTTAAGTGCAGGCAGAGAATCTTCGGCTGTTCACACTTTCTAAGTGTAGGTAGAGAACCTTCATTTGTTCACACTCTGTAAGTGTAGGTAGAGAACCTTCATCCTTTTATACCCTCTAAGTGTCGGTAGAGGACCAGATCTTATCCAAAGATCTTCTCACAAATAATCTAAAAAGATAAGAGGAAGAGTGATAATAAACAATTACAAAGAGATCCTTACCTTTGAGTAACCCTGTGAACCCTTCACACTCCACTTGCAAGAAATCTCACTCAAACACTCTCTCACACTCTTTCTTATAATTGCCCTTGAAAATTCACGTAGACAAGATTAGACTCGCGTAAGTTTTAGTGGATCCTTTTATATAAAAAAATAAAAAATTGTCCAGAAAAATGAAGTTTTTAAATTTGAATGTACACGATTGTACTATACGATCGTATGTTCGAACGTACGAACAGTTCAAATACTGTTGTGTACAAACCCATTATGAATCAGTACACAATCATTTTGTACTCGATCATCATCCTTTATGATTTTAGTTCGTCGGGTATTAATAAAAAAATTTTAAAGTTCATATGTACAAAATGTTAGGACGAAATGAGCGAGAATAGAAAAAAAGACATTTTTCCTAGTTTGAACATAAATATCGTCCCATACGATCTTGGTCCGGGGACAAAACAAAGGAATTCGTCTCTATACAAAATTAAATATCTTTCGTACGATCTTCATCCAAGGATAAAATAGTGGCGTTCGTCCCTGTACCAAATTAAATATCGTCTGTATGATCTTCATCTGAACACAAAACAGAGGCATTCATCCCTGTATGAAATTAAATATTGTCCGTACAATCTTTGTTTTAGGACAAAATAGAGGCGTTCATCCCAATATAAAATTAAATATCATTCATACGATCTTCGTCTGAGGATAAAACATAGGTGTTTGTCCCTATATGAAATTAAATATTGTTCGTAAAATTTATAATTAGAAAAAATATTTTCATTCCTATTCATTTAAATTCTTATTAGAGAAAATAACTGACCAGATCGCCCCGTACGAAGTGATATCGTACAATACAATTAGTTTAAAAATATGAATTTTAAAACTCTCAATCGTGTGTGTGTGTGTGTGTGTGTGTGTGTGCTCAGTAACTCAATTTCAATCACACTCTCTCAGACTCAATAAAATAAAAAATACAGACTTCGATTGCAACAAACTCTAAACTATTCTTGATTTGAAGTCTTCAATAATTTAGAATATGATTACCTAAGCATTAACCCTTCAATGGTTACAAAGAATAATTGGCACTACAAGGCATCTTTGATTTCAAAAAATTATTTCAATGATTTCAATTTGTTGACATACCTACCAGATCAACCTCCCCCAATAGAATACTAAAGTAGGTATCTTTAACTTCAAATGTAGGCTATCTCTTTGGAAAAGGCATTCTTCAACTGAGGCTTTTCTTTATTTTCATACCAAAAGGAGGGTTATACTCCTCATCACTTATGATAATGTTAGTTGCATAAAAAAATTGGCATCAAGTTTAATACTATTATAACCAGACATATATATGACCTGATACCATAAAGTTCGTACCATGTCTGCTAGTGGAAGATGACTTAATATCAATACAAAGCTACTATTTAGTTAGATAAATATTGAAGTAAAACTTCTAATTTATATACAATACAAAGATACTACTAAATGAAATATATAGTGGAAGATGACTTAATATCAAAAAAAATTTCAATATATCATCCAAAAATACATGTATAATTTAAGTTTTATCTACCATAATTCTTGGAAACAGATAATATAACCAAAAAAAAGCTAAGCTTCCAAAATAAAACCAACCAAACTTAAAAACATATCTACTTCGCATATTGGAGCTTAATATCCAAAAATACTCAACTTGCTCCTTACCTTTTCTTGGCTTGAAAATAAAAGCAAAATTAGGGATGAGCTAACACGGCTCAGTAGGTTATCATAGCCTAAAAGGAAAATCAATAATTGAAACCAAAAGAATTTAAACTGAAGTACTGTAAGAACAACTAAAACTAAAATATTTATTGAATATGAATGAATTTAGAAAACTATTGAATTTTACTGAAACTGAAACATAAATAAAAATCTTAGAAAAGCCCTCAGGCTCCAATTTTTTAGTATATTTATTAGTAAATAGAATCCATCCTTAGTAGACATCTAGCTCTTACACAATAAAATGCCCACCTCGATAGCCCACTAGTTTCGGATAAAATCCCATATTAGTAGCCCACTAGCTTGGGCATAATAGAATCCCACCTCGACAGTCCACTAGCTTTAGTATAAAAGAATCTCATATTAGTCACCCACTAGAATCGATATAGTAAATTCCACCTCAGCCCCCCACTGGCACTAGCATAATAGAATCTCGTTGGTAGTTCACTAACTCCGTCATAACAAAACCCCACCTTGGTCGCCCACTAGCTCTGACATAAGAAAATCCCTTCTCACTTCAAAATGTCACTTTTCTTTCAATATATTATATATATATATATATATATACTCAATGCTTTCATTAAAAAATATATAATCAAACTCAATTCAGAAATTACCATAATGCATTAATGTTAGGCAATATAAATAATATTGAGAAAAAAATTACAATTTCAAAACATAGCCAATTTATTTGAGATTTCATAAAATATAATCTTAAAACTTTAATTGTACTATGTTGATCTTTTTTAGAGTCTTAATTATCTTCTATTCAACAAAGATCAATTAAATTCCTAAATCACTAGGGGAAAATTTATAGAAATAATCAAAATATTTAAAATCTCAATCTCTATAATATATAAAAAGTTATGCCGTAAAAGTTTTACCAATTTTAAGTTATCCTCATTTTCTTATAACAAAAATATTAATTTTATCAAAAGCAATCTCATAAATATTGAATTATTGAAAACTGTGAGATAAACAAAATGTAACCTACCCCGAGACGAACCTAAAAATGACCCGAATGATTCAAAAGATACTTTATCTCTCTAAAACCCTCTAATTGGCTCTTCTTCTTTAGCTGGCATGATGCTCAAATGAATGGAATAATGGATTAAATTTAAATTTAAGTGCACTTAGTGGCCTTGATTTTAATTGATGGTTAACTCTCTTATGTTAGTGCTCGCCTTGTATTCAGGTGTGGCATATCACCTCCGTGCTTATGGGTTGGGCTATTTTTGGGTTTTAAGTGCTTTTCCTTTTAATTAGGGATAGTTATTCTCATTATCTTATTCAATCCAAGACTAGTATTTCTTATCTTATTTTTTGATATTTGGATTACTTCTAATTTTTAGGTGTTGGTGAATTCTTAACTATGAGTGTCATTCTAACTATTTCTGATGGTTATTAAGTTTGTGGTGTGTTCAAGGGCTCTATTAATCATAGTCTTTCGCTACTATTTTGGGTTGTTCTCCGGTTTGGTTGTGGTAATCTTTCTATTTTTTGGCTTGATAGCTGTCTTATATGTCGCCTCCTTTATATGAAGAATTTCTTATGTGGAATGAAGAACTCTTCATCTAGGTACTATTTTTTGTTTTCTATTATCAAGTCCCATCTCAATTGGTTTTTCATTTTCTATTAGTTGGACCTTCAGCTCAACATTTGTGTTGGTGTTGAATGGAGAATATCCACTTGGAAGTTTTTTTCTTCATTATTACTTTTAACAATTTATCTTGCTACTTGCGTGTGTATATGATTGGCATCAATGGTGATTTGGTTGATGATGTTATACATATCCTGCTTCCTGCATTTTTCTTCTGTTGCGACTCGAGCTCACAAGTTTTATATTTTTGATGATAAAAAACATCTTTATATCTCAAAGCATTTTTTTTTTCTATATTTTTTTGAGTGTATACTAACATTTTAGGAATACCATGCAGCATCAAACAAATAATCAGAGTTCAAGATATTGTTGAATAATGTTATGTTGAAAAGGGTATGTAATATTCATTGATATAATTTTTTATTTCTTGAGTCAAGTCATGTAAGGAAGTATGCTTGCTTGGTGACCACGCACACACACTCAAGAAAGTGAGATTTACTCAAATCAAGAAGATCAAGTTTTAAACTAATCATACTGGATGATTTTGGATCATCAAGGATGATCCTTTATGATCTTGGAAAAGAGCCGCCAATATCAAAGTAGGCAAAAATTTAAGTTTAAAATTTTGTTCTAATCGTCCCGGATGATCCGATCGTCTAGGATGATGGATACCAATCATGCCTAAATTGATCATGTGATTAAGGGACTAATTATGGTTAAATTTCTGAATCATATCATTCTAGATGATCTGTATATCGTCCTAGACGATGTTTGCCAACATTCTTAATTTTTCTAAATCGATCAGAACGAAATACCATAATTTCACTTCTAATCATCCCAAAAAATCCATAATATCGTCCTGGACGATATGTACATTTTTGTACTGATCGTCATGGACTATCTTAATATCATCAAGGACTATCTTGTCAAATTCTGCACATCGCACCAGATGATCCTGCGATTGTCCAGGCTGATATTTTTCTTTGAAATTGAGTTTTAGGGTTTCTAGAAGCGCTCTTTTTAAGCACATTATACAGAACAATACCGCAATTATCTTGGATTATAATGTCGGTTTGGTGCATTTAAGAGCCTTTTTTGAGCTCTTATATTTAAGCTTTGTCAAAGATTTTGTATGTTTCTTTGGCAGCCATTGAGGCTTCATTTTTTCTGGAGAAAACTTGTAGAAAGAGCTTGAAAGGGAGAGACGAAAGGGTGGAGTTTGAGAGAGGGAGAAGATCCTTAGAGGGGGTTTTAAGGGAGTGTGGAGGTGGTTTCACATGGTTGCTCCGGCGAGCTTGCACCTTAGTACCATCGGATTCATGGCTCGTCTCGAGAGAAGTTTTGGGAAGAAGAAGATCTCTTTGGTGTCAAAGGACCCGGCTACTCCGCCGCACCAGGGAAGGTGGAAGTGATTTTGTAAGGGCTTCTTTTCCTAGCTGGGTGGGCTAAAGGAGAGACACTGATTTTAGTGCAATACTCGGATGGTGCCTCTGAGGAGTGGACGTAGGTCAAGGTTTGACCGAACCACTATAAATCTGGTGTGTTCTTTCCTATATTATTTATATATTTAATTTTGCATTGTGTTTTCTAGTGGTGAATCATGGTTTGGTTTGGTTTAAGTTTTGATTGAAAGATTTTTAAAATTCCAATTCACCTCTCTCTTGGTTAGCCTTGGGCTAGTTCATAAGGGTCTAACATCCCTAACAAACTTTCACCTTCAAATCTTGTTTAGTTCAGCTTTCTGTTTATGTGGGTCTATCCCTTAATTAATTCTTCCATTGTTTTATTTAGAATTTTAGTTGTTCATCCTAGTTTAGTTGCATTTTTTTTCTATGCTGGTCTGCTAGTGGGTCTTCCTCTTTAGATAAGATTATATTATCCTATTTTTTCCATTGGTCTTCATAGTGTGTTCAATCTTTGACTGCTTCCTCTTAAATATTTTAAGGATTGGTTTCTCCCTCCCGCTTAATTTTTCCATTTTTTTTATTTAGATATGAATCCTAGTTTGGTTGTTTTTTCTTCATTAGTTATTCCCTTCTACTCAGTCGGGATCTTATAGGGGTGATGGGGAATTTAATTATGATATTAAAGATAGTCTTTTCATTGATAATTGGGATGAGATTGATTTAATTGTTATGCAAATGTCTAAACATAGTTGCTTCATGATTATGGATAAGAAAAAAAAAATAGAATATATATATATATATATATATATATATATATATATATATATATATATATATATATATATATATATATATATTGCATAATTTATGTAATATGAAGGATTAAGTAATATGAAGGTAGACTTACTAGATTGAAAGCTCCTTCTAATCTTTCTACTAATGACTAGCTCTTTTTTTTTGTTGGGGTGCCTTACTATTTTTTGTTGCATTATTTGATTTTTGCAAGTGGGTTGTCTCTGATTTGCTTGGCTTTTTTATTCCTGGAGCCTCTAGGTGGGTTTGTTTGGTCTTTTTTTCTAGGGCTTCTATTTATTGGTGGCTTTTATTTGGGCTTTAGGGCTCTTCCTTGTTAGTGGTTTGGATCTTTCGAGTTGTGTTGTTTGTTGGGTTTTTAAGTTGTCTTTAGGTGGTGGGTTGGGGCATTTTTGGTGTTATGCTCGATAGCTTCTACTCCACTCCTTGTTTGGTGGTGCTTATGCTCCTTTACTGATGTTGTGTTTAGTTGGAGGTTTTTTTCGTGCATGTTACAAATTCTAGTTTTAGATTATGGATAATGTTTTGGCTAGTTCTTGTTGATGGAGTTACTTTATTGGAGCTTGTCCTCTATCAGGATTCTTTGGTCATTTTGTTGGTTGCAGGTTTGTTGCTTCTTCTGTAGATTCCCCTCTCCCTTCTTTATTTTTTCTTCTCTTCTTTTGATATTGTATTCTTAGTAGGGATCATTACCTCATTAGGTTTTTATTTTTATTTTTTGTAGCTCTCTGAGCAATAGTGAGCATTTGATCTCTTTAAAGGCACTTAACCTTTTGCCTAATGATTAACGTGTAAGCCCCTTATATCGGTTTCCCCTGAAAAAAGATATGAATCATGTGCTCAATAGGTTTTTATTCCTTTGAACGTATCTCTTTGAGCATTAGTGAGCTATGGATTTCTTTTTATGACTTTGTAATCACTTTTTTATGAAATAAAATCTAATCTTTTAAAAAAAAAGCCCATCGAATGTCACCAATTCTATGAAATTGCTTCCAATCATGTGGCTTAGATCACTAGCTATCTTAGATTGATTATTCTTCTCTTTTGATTAAAATGTGAAATGATGATGGAATTGGATAACTTATTGAAATTAATATGCTAAAAGATCTTACGACTTCAATTCATATTGATACTTAGGCATTGTTAGTATTTTCTTACTGCTTCTTAAAGCAGCTTCTAGTACAAATTTTTTTTATTTTTTTACTTGAAAAGCTGCTTTAAGAAGTAGTAAGAAAGCCATCCCAAATGAAGTTTTAATCCTCACCTTTAAAACTACATTCTATGAACTAGTCTTATTTGTAAATTCTTGATTATCATTGTAATGCTAGCTTTAAAACTTTTAATTATTGGATTGATCTTCACATTTTTTACTTATTCAATAACCATTTAAATTCAACTTGAATTCATTTTTTATACTAGAAATAGAAATCATGTATGATGATGGATCATAGCATCAAATATATTGTATAGTTTTCACTCAAATGATATTTTGGTTTATATAGTTGGTGATGTCCGAGATACCATATTGTCTCTATCTTCACAGGTTTGTCTTCTCCTACCCTAATCTCTGGTGTTATTATTATTTCTCTCATTGTTATTTCTTAATCTTTTGGATTTGGAGAAATTTCTTCAAACTTTGATAACTTATAGATAAAAGTTTCATCAATGCAAGGTTACTGTATATAGAATGGTAGAACTGAATTTGTTAAGGTAAGGTCTATAAGCATTTCCTAATCTGCACATATAGAAAATTACTTGTGAAATTTTCTATATTGGGTCAATTTATTATATAAACATCTATAGTGAATGATTATTTGGTAGTTTAATGATATTGTTAAATGATTATTTAAAGTTTTCTTTCGTTAGATGAAATTATAGCAAGTGTATAAAGAGAAATTTTCATTACCATATCTACCAAATACATAAAAAGAGATTGGGTTTCTTTCATTAGTTCACAAATTATCATAAAATGTTTAATTCAAGCTACATATAAGAAAGACTGTGCATATGAAACAAAATAAAATTAAAACATTAATTTATAAAATCTTGTGAGCAATATCTATTATACAAGAGAATTCAATACCAACTCCATTAATATAAAGAGAAGATTACAAAATTGTAAATAAAATAATAAGGTCTAGGAAGAAAAATTAAAATTTTAAAACTAGTTATACTGTAAAATATTAATCTGACAAGATAATTGGTAATAATCAAACCAAATAATCATTATCAATTATTTTCTTAAATATATAAATTTTAAAATTAATTTAATTTATTATATTATATGATAGGAGTCATACTAGATAATTATTTATATAATTTGTCGAATTAAGGGCAAAGAATCAAGAAGAGTAATTATTTATGTAGTCATATGTCTTGAGCATTCACTATCCAAGAACCACATGCCTTCATTGATTTTACTATGAAGATATTCGTACAAAAGAAAATCAAATGTTAACTTTTGAAACCCAAATATTTTTGGTCCACATTATAAATGAGCACTATGATATCTGTTATGTATGGTATATAAAGTACTTCAATTTTTTGGTACCCATATAAAAGTTGATTGTTTAGTATTTCTTGATCAATGATTATAGTAATAAAAAGAGATATGTCCTTTTCTACCACAATAATTACACCAAATATTAGTGTTTACATATGGCTTAGCATGATGTCTCTGTGATATATAAGAAGAATTTTTATTTAGCATTGTACTTAATGAAACTCTATAATGAACTTATGATTTCATGTATAATTCTAATCATATTTTTAACAAAATATTTTCTCTTTCAAGTTTACAAATAATAAGTAAAGAACGATCTAATAAAGAACTATTTTGATTTTTCAAATCATCACATTCATTTTTTATTTCATTGAAATGTATATCTAAATTTTTATGCTTATTTTCTAAAACATTATATTTTCTCTTTAATGTTTTATATTCAACAACTAATTCATTAAATGCAACTTCTAATTCTACATATGATAAACCATTACATACCATTTGAGCATCACAATCAAATTCTCCTTGTTCCATAAGACAAATGTTCACTTCTTCATCCGATGAACTTGATTCATCTAATTTTGGGTTGTCCCACAAAGCGTTATTCTTTTTGAAATGGTTCTTTTCTTTCTTGTCACTCTTTCTCTCCACATGCGTATCTTTCTTTTTTGAATCAATAAGATTTGGACAATCTCCTCTTGCATATCCATACTTCTTACAATGATAGTAAATAATCATTTCTCCCTTATGAAATTTATTAGTTTAAAATTTATAATTTCTTGATTTTTAATTTCTTTGATTTTTTTTTCTTCTTAGTAAGCTTTCAAGTCTTCTTAAAAGCATGGCTACCTCATCACTATCTTCATTAGAGCTTGATGAACTTGGCTCATCATTATCATCAACCTGTAAGGAAATGGTTTTACCTTTCTCTTTCATTTTCTTTGAGGAGCTATCCAACTTATCCCTTTTAACAATAATATGTCCATATGCTATCAAAGAATCCAAAAGCTGATCAAGTGAATAAGAAGATAAATTTTTAGCCTCACTAATTACAGTTACTTAAGCATCCCATTCTTTCGAAAGTCATCTAAGAATCTTATAAATTAAGTTTTGATTTTTATATGTTCTTCCAAGAGAATGTAATGTGCTAATTATTTTCATAAATATAGTATACATATCATAAATAGACTTAAAAGGAGACATACAAAATAATTTATATTCATGAATAACTCTATCTATGTGAGCATCTTTAACCTCACTAGTACATTCGAAAGCTAAAGTTAATTTATTCCAAGTTTCTTATGCTTAATTTAACATGAAAATTTTCATATAATCATTTGAAAGAAGTGCACAATGCAAATTACATGCTCTAGCATTTAACTCATCTAATTTTATCTCTAATGTAGTCTATTCATCAAAAGATTTTTCAATTTTATTTACATTAATTTCTTTAATGGGTGTATAATATTGGTGTGTAAGCATACGCCACATACGAGAGTCTTGTCTTCTTAAGAAAGTACTAATTCTTTTTTTTCCAATAATTAAACAAAGGGGCTTTATCTAACAACGGTGGTCGGCGAGAAGATTATCCTTCGAGAAGTAAACCCTTAGAAAAACCTTGTTCAATTGTTTATAAGTGGATCTACTCTAGGATGTTAAGCAAAAATAAAAAGAGCCAATACTCTAATATAAATTGTTGGATAACTATGGCACCCCAAGAAGGGGGTGAATTGGGTTTAAATTTTTTTAATTAAAGAAAGTAATTAAAATAATTTTGATGCTATTTGGCAAGAAAATAAACACATAAATTTTTATGTAAATGATAAATGAAAATAGATGTAAGAAAATAAAATAACATACATGATACTCTTACGTTGTTCAGCCCATATTCCAATTCAGCCTACATCCATACTAGCTAACTCTCAGGCTATAATCCACTAATCTCTATTTTTCCTTGTAAACCTCAATTTTTTAAATGAAAGAAGTTGTTTGCAACATAACTCTTCTACGTGGGAGAGTATAACCCAATCTAATTACAATTTAAATTTTACTAAGTCAAATGGCTTAGATTAAGAAAATGAAAAATACAATTTGATGTAAAAAAATATAAGATCAAATTAACTTGAAATAAATGACCAAAATATTTTGAGGTGACCTAATAATTTAATTAAAATCATGTCACTACTTGCAAATGGAATATTAAATTTTCTAACTTTAGGATATATTTATATCTTGATATTAGTATGAATAATATTTTAAATAAAAATATTTTTCTTACTAATTTATATTATAAATTTATTAAAACATATAAGATGAAAATATTAAGTAAGTAAAATTATACATATAATAATTTTAAAAGTTAATTACATTTCAATAGCAGATCTATGCCAAAAATAAAAAGATATTCTTGCTAGTTTATAGATGAAAGAGAATTATGCATATAAAATCTAATATAAGATTATCAACTAGTATTACACCAAATAAATATTTTCAAGAAATATGATAGGTGAAAACTAAAATTACAAAAAAGAAAACTTTGGAGAATGAAGGAACAAACTCATGATCGTAATCATGCCGTTAAAGCCTTATTAAATTCTGCATTCATAAAAAAAACGCTTTATGTCTCTCTCGCTCCCGGGAAAGGGTTAGGGCTTTTACCCTAGCCGCCTTTCGTCTTCTCCGATTTACTGCTGCTGTGCTGCTCGGGGGAGTTTTTATTTGCTGTTTCTCACATGTATTTTTTTGTCTGTTCTTCTTTATGGCGCCTCTTAGGGATCCTGGTTTTTTGGTTGGTTCTTCTTCCCTATCGTTTAAGAAAGCACTTGCTGGTTCGTCGCCCTCTTCGACTGTTTTTCCCGATCTTAAGATCTCCTCTCACTGTGGCTTGCCGGCGCTGTGGATTTCGGAAGCTGAAATTCAAGCACTGGCTGCTCCATTCGAATTTGCTCTTGTTGGTAAATTTCCGAGCCGTAGACCTTCTCTTGAGGCCATTAGGAGTTTTTTCTTTAAGCTCAAACTAAATGGTGAGGTTTCTGTTACTGTGTTGAATCATCGTAATGTTTTGATTAAGCTTTTTAACGACCTAGACTATTGTAGGATATTTGCTCATAGGTCGTATTTTGTGAGTAATTGTTTCATGAAATTGATAAAATGGTCTCCCTCTTTAGACATTGAGGTCGAATCCCCAGTCATTCCCATATGGATTTCTTTTCCTAACCTCTGACCCCATTTGTTTGCTACTCGGATTCTTCATGGTCTTGGTTCTATTTTTGGCAAACCGCTGAAAACTGACAATGCTACCTCCACGGGATCGAGACCTTCCATTGCGCGCGTTTTAGTTGAATTGGATGTGTCCAAACACTACCCGGACAAAATTTGGATTGGATCTGATTGTCTTGGTTATGTCCAAAACGTGGT
Organism: Dendrobium officinale; assembly: GCA_019514585.1. Lineage (NCBI taxonomy): Eukaryota > Viridiplantae > Streptophyta > Magnoliopsida > Asparagales > Orchidaceae > Dendrobium > Dendrobium officinale. Next base: position 79,504 of record JACXSL010000816.1, read on the forward strand.
TTTTGAAGATTTTCCTGAATATTGTGTTCATTGTTCTTCTTTGGGTCATTCGAAGACCGGTTGTAAAAGTTTGCATCCTAACCTTGATTCTGCGCCTCCTCCTATGTCTCTGGATGTTTGTGTCCCTGTGGATAGCCCGTCGAATGTGGTGGTTAAGTCTTTACCTGAACACTCTTCTATTGTTGTTGTTCTGCCGTATCCTAATATTGTTGATGAGGGTGGGTTTGGTGCTCCTTCTACTGAGGTCAATGTTCCGGTTCACCCTCTATCTGTTAATGTTGATAGCAGCCCTGGCCCGATTGCTTGTACTTCGGAAATTGAGAATACTGGGATGGATCAAACTGTGTTGGGGAAAAATAATTCTCCTATTTTTTTGGTTGATTCTGTGGGTGTTTGCCCGGTTGAGGTGGGCGATGGTGTTAATCGGTCAGTTTCTGCTAACGATTTTTTATTATCTCCTAATGCTATTCCTTTTATGCCATCGATTTTTCTGGATGGTGGTGATCGTGAGGATGGGATTGTGGATTCTCCGGTGTTTGTTTTGATGCCGGAGGCAGGTTCTGTTGAGGTGAATGTTGTGAATTCTGATGGCTCGCCGGTCCTAGGTGTTGTGAATTCAATTGGGGGTTTTCAAGTTTTAAAGGATTCGGATGGTGGTGCTGTTGGTTTTGTGTCTAATGATGTGGTTCCGGTTGGGATCGAGGCGGAACTTCCGCTTCTGGGTACAGAGGAAGTTCTTCCGATTGCAAATAATTTAGTTGAGGTGCATGTGACTGAAGTGGATACACATGTGATGGCTAACTGTGTGGGAAAGTCCTCTGGTTTGGAGATTAGGGACCAGACTAATTGCTTGATTAACTCGTCGGATGTTAATTCGGAGTCTGAATCTCTTGAGACCGATCATGATTTTGCTCTGGTGCATACTTCAAATGTTGCCACTCGAGGGAAATTTTGGGGGAGAGGTCGACGTAGAAGATGAATTCTCGTATCGTTATTTGGTTTTTCTTGCTGATTATTCTCGGGTAACTTCAGCTTTCCTGTTCGATTTGCTGCTTCTTGAGGCTAAGAGCAATGATGGGGTCGGGGCTCGCGTCCCGGTCGTGTTTGCTGGTGGCAACCGTTGGTGTGGATGGACGTTTCTACACTTTACTGGAGGGTCCGTGCGGGACGTCGTGGACGCTGGAAGCCCTGACTAATTTCTGAGCTCGTTTTTTGCTTTTTTTATCTCTGTTGTTTGGTCTTCTCTTTTGCTAGTTTGTTTTTTTTTTTTTTTATTACTTTTGTTGTTGTAACCTCTTTTTGGCTTATTTATAATATTCTGGTTGGATTAAAAAAAAAAAAAAGGAACAAACTCATGAACATTCTGAGTTACGTAGTTGCTGTGACGAAGCTTTTTAACTACTAACTTGATTTTTCAAATAAATGGATATGTAGGAATGAAGATCAAAGTTTTTCTCTCAAGATTTAGCATATAAAGATGGAAAGAGGAGTGAAAAATTTGATGTAGTTTTTTTCTTTTGAATAACCCTCATAAGAAGTGGAAGTGGAATATTTAAAGGGAAAGGATATGTAAAGCCAATTTTGAATAAAACTAATAACTTAATTTTATTTTATCACCTAATAATATAAAATATGATAAAATTTTCATTTTTATTAAATAAATAAAATTTTCAAATGGCTATAAAATGTTTAGTCACTTGGAAAAATCAAAAAGTCTTCATATATATCCAAAATAAGGCAAAAATAACTACCAGTATATAATATTAAAAAAAGATAATGTTTGAAAAAATATTATAAACTCAACTTATCTTTAAAGTGGGGCATGTAACCAATTAAATTTTTATATACAAAATCCAAAAAATCTAAAAAAAAAAATTCATTTTTCTATCAAAATAATATCATATACAACAAAATAAAAACTTATGTATATTTTAATCTATTTAAATATATAATAAATATTCATATAGCAATACGATATAATTTTGATAAACTTAATTATATATCAGTAAATTTATGTGAAATAATTTAAATTCAAAATGAATATATAATAATTTTCTTACCAAATAAGCTTAATACTTTTAATTTTCCTCATAATGTATCATTTCAAATTTGATAAAATTTGCATAATCTATGAAGCATATTAAATTTATTTAATAAAAGAGTCTTATAAATTTCTAAATTAATCTTATTATCCTTAATTAATATTATATAAATCATTTTAATAGATATTTAGATTGTTAGCAAATTAAATCATGAAAGTAAATATCAATAGACCTCTAAGATACTTCTATGTTAATATAAAAACATTCAAGCTATCCATATTGAGTTCTTTTAACTCAAATTTTGATTGAACTTGAGTTTCACAATGTACATCCCATATAAGTAATTATTATGCACATTCATCAAATCATTCGATCGAAAATGCTAAGCACATGTACAAATTACAACATCCAAGTATATATTTATTATCATCAAAATCATCAGAATAGGTCATGAGGTAGATAATATCAACAAAGTTCAATTTTCACTTTTCCTTCAGTTTCAATTTTTTGTATAGTACTTCAGTTTATTTGTACAACACATTATTTTCAATTTTCTTTTAGTTGTAATTATTGTTTTTTATTTTAGGCTATGATAGCCTACTGAGCCATGTTAGCTCGTTCCTAATTTTGTTTTCATTTTTTAGGCCAGAGAAAGTGTAAGGAATGAGTTGAGTAGTTTTAGATAGCAGGCTCCGATCTATGATGTAGGTATATTTTGGTTAGTTTTGATTATTATAAGCTTAGTTTTTATTTATTTTTATATTGCCAAGCACTATTGTAGATATACTTTAAACTGTCTATTTTTTATGATATATATATATATATATATATATATATATATATATATATATATATATATATATATATATATATATATATATATATATATATATATATATATATATAAAATTATATTTTTGAGATTCAGTAGTATTTTATTTTATATTGTATTCAGTAGTGACTCTGTGTAGTATATAAATTGGAAGTTTCAATTTTCTCTAATTAGATATTGGGGTCAGTCTTGTCACAATTGGGCACGGTTTGACCCCTACGTAATATCGTGTCATATCCAATCGGGCTGTGACACTAAAGTCCATATATAAAACCTACTTAACTTTTAGTTAGTCTTATCTATGGTAAAACAATTTGGGAAAATCACTAAATAAACTTCTAATAGTAACCAGAGAAGCCAAAAAAATTATGCACCTAAGAAATTGTTGTAGGTTTTGGCCAATAAAAAATAACTTGGTTCTTCTGGGGATCTATTGAAATGCCTACATTGTTCACTACGTGTCCCAAAAAGGAAATGCTAAACAAATGGGAGTCACACTTTGGGAACTTAGATGCTACCTCATAATCTTAAGAGCAGTTCTCAACTATGTTACACTTATCTCCAAATATGGAATAAATTAGGATATCATTTATAAAAACTATAACAAACTGGTCTAGATATTTCCTTAAAATCCTATTTATTAAATCCATAAAGGCTGTTAGGTCATCTGCCACTCCAAATGGAAAAACTAAAAACTTGTCATGTACTTACCTCATACTGAAAGTAGTCTCACCACATCCTCCTCTTTCACCTTAGTTGAGGATAACTAGATCACATATCAATCTTAAAAAAATACAAAACATCTAACAAACTAACCAAATAAATAATCACTCTTGGTTAAATGATACTTATTTTTAATTATTACCTTATTCAAATAATTGTAGTTGATGTAAATTCATAATATACCACCTTTCTTCTTAACAAATAAATTAGGTGCTCCTCATATACACACTAGGATGGATAATCTCAATCCACCAATTCTTGTAGCTTCACCTTCAATTCATGTATTTCTTTATATGGAATCCTATATAGAGCCTTAGATATTAGGGTCTTACCAAGAATAACATCAATACAACACTCTTTATCTCTATCCAAAGGTAAAGTGACTAACTCAATAAACACATCTAGATATTTTTGCACTACTAAGACATCATAAAAGAACCAAAATCTATACTCATTTCCTAGGCTACGCTAGAAATACTATGTAACCATTTTTTCATAATCTATATGCTTTCACAATAGAAATCATATAAGACAAAACATCTTTAACTCCCATATGTAACTCTCACTATCCATAAACAATGTGGCTTGCTTTTCAAACAATCAATTTGAGTCTCATACTTTACCAATTCATACCCAAAATGATATCGAATATAAAAATATGTAGTAAGATTAAATTGAACTTCCACTTCCCATCAATAATTTGAATCTCATAAAGATAGACTCTACTGTCTATCATACCATCTTTAGTTACCAAAGCAACAGATTAAGAAAAGTGTAATAAAATTGAAGGCAAGTGTATTAAATTGAAGAAATGTTTAGAAGTAAATGAATGACTAGCTCTAAAATTAAACAAAATCTAACATGGTTGATAAAAAATGTAATTTGTATTTATAACCACATATGGAACATCTAGAGCCTCCTATTGAGTTAAATTATAAACTCATACGTATATAGGAGCCAAAGCAACAAAACTACTAGCTCCCAATGAACCACCAAAATGCTCACTATGTGATCCCTGACTAACATCTTAGCTACCAAAAGTCTCAAAATATGGTCTGGATGGTACTGCCCTCATCCTACCCATGGTTGGCTTCCTAGAGATATCATCTCTCAAATCAAAATGTTTATCAAAGAAACTATGTGGATACTCAATAATTGTGTGCCCAAAGTGACCAAAGTAAAAAACATTTACTTGATGATCTGTAATATTGATCATTGTTCCTCCTATCATAATGCTGACAAAATAAACCTCACTAATTAAACCCCCAAAACTGACAACACTACCTCTAAATTATTTAAAAGAAATTATTACTGATTGTCTACTCTTTATGAACTCAATAGGCCAAACCTTAAAGCATCTTAAAGTCTCTCTAAAAATCTATAATATATTTCCTCACAAGTGCTTACCAACTATGGAGCATACCTGGAGATAGAAGTAAACTCAGTCTCGTATTACATCACTATCGTTTTCCCCTGAATTTATTTTAGACAGAACTCTATAGCTATCTCTTAAAAGATGAAGGTACAAATCATATCCTAATTGTCTCCATAAACTCCTGTCAACTAATCAAGATATTTGCATGACCCTAAACTTCTCCTACTATTAGCCAAGCCACCACTGCTCTGTTAAGAGAGTTGCTACTTAGATTTTGCATGTTTTACATTCTTGCAACTTGTATAGTTTTGATGATTCCAAATATTATTGTTCTAATTATTATTTTCTCCTTACACTTTTTGGAAGAATTATTTTTGCTCTTATGTGGACTAACATTTCATGATAATCAAACTCCATACTATTGAAGACTTCAAATTAAATTCAGGATAAAGATAATTTGTAATTTGAAGGCTGTATTTCTCACTTTATTGAGTCTGAGAGAGTGTGGTTGTAATTAAGCAACTTAACACACACACTAGGGGAGATCTTTAAAAATCAAAAAATTTTATACTGATTGTCCTGTACGAATCTTATTCGTACGGGACGATTAAGTCAGTTATACCCCTCAGAGAGTAATGGAACGAACAGGAAGTGAGAAAAATTTTTTAAGTCTTGGTCATCCAGATGAATTTCACTAATCATCCCTAGACGATGCCCTCTGGATTCTCACTTTGAATTATTCATCCTGACGAAGTGTACCATTCATCCCAGGATGATATTCTCTAATTTCTCACTTTATACTGATCGTCCAGATGAAGTTTACCATTCATCCCAAGACGATGTCCTTTGGACCCATGACTTAAACTAATCATCCAGACGATTCACCCCATTTGTCCCAGGACGATGCCCTATGGACCCATGACTTGATCTAATCGTCCAGACGAACTCCTATATTCATCCCAGGATGAAGTCCTCTGTTTCTTGAAAATTTAGACGATGATCGGGTATGAAGTCATTTTGTGCCAATGTACATTGGGTTCGTACGCAACAGTTTTTGCATTGTTCATACAGACAAAATCACGATCATACGAGATGATCGAGTGCATACATAATTAAAAATTAGCAGTTTTTGGACGGTTTTTGTGTCATTCCTATATAAGGTCCACTTAAAATTGTCTTGTAATCTTTTTGCTCACCGGTCTTCATGCAAACTGAAGGGAGATTGAAGGAGAGAGTGTGAGAGAGTGTTTGAAAGAGGATTCCTACTACTGGAGCGTAAAGGGTTCACTTAGTACTCAAAGGTAAGAATCTCCAATTGTGATTTCTGATTACTTCACTCTTTTCTCTAGTGCTTCTAGATTTCTCGTGTAAAAATCTTTCAAGAATATCTGGTTCTCTGCCGACACTCATGGAGAGTGTGAACAGCGGAAGGTTCTCTACCTACACTTAGAGAATTTGAACATCAGGAGGTTCTCTGCCTACACTTGTGAGAGTGTGAAAAGACGAAAGGTTCTCTGCCTACACTTGGAGAGTGTAAAAGGATGAAAGGTTCTTTGCCTACACTTGGAGAGTGTGAAAGGATGAAGGGTTCTCTGCCTACACTTAGAGAGTGTGAAAGGACGGACGGTTCTCTGCCTATACTTGGAGAGTGTGAAAGGATGAAGGGTTCTCTGCCTACACTTAGAGAGTATGAAAGGACAGACGGTTCTCTGCCAATACTTGGAGAGCGTAAAAGGATGACGGTTCTCTGCCACATCGGATAGTGGTGGAAGAGAGATTTTGTGAAGGCTTCTCTGCCTGCTGTGGGTGCAAAAGGAGAGTCACTAGTGCTATTAGCAATACTCGGAGGGTGCCTCCAGGGAGTAGATGTAGGCTGTGTTTGAGCGAACCACTATAAATCTTGTGTCTTTTTATTTTCCGCTATTTTTTTACTTTACTGTTTCTGTTGATCTATGGTTGAAAAATATTTTTCAAAAATTAATTAAAGTTTTTATCGGTTTAAAAATTAAAGAGGAAAATTTTTTAAATTACCAATTCACCCCCCTCTTGGTTAGCCACTGGGATATAAGCTTATGTCTAACAACCTAATTCATATTGAACAAGTTTCAACATGCTCTACCTCACCATCAAATAAAAATATAGCTAACATAACTCTTCTCTCAGGAGGATAATGAATTCCTTCTAGAGTCTTCTATATCCTTATTAGTCAATCCTCAACTGTTTCAGGCTCAATAACACTTGAAAATCTATAAGGCTATAATCTTAATAAATTATATATATATATATATATATATATATATTATAATGGGTACTAGAACCCCGTGTATGAGTCTTTCCCACAAACTATGTTACTATACCTATAATTTAAGATATTGTCTTATAATTAATCATAGGAGCTGCAACCTAAACTTGATTTGCCTTATTAGAGCTCTAAGCATTAGTCATATTTGGATCTTACTGAGGTGAATCAGCCATCACAAAAATGCTAGATAAAGCTATATGTGACACATGTATATGAAAAATAAATAAAATGAGTACCAAAACTATCCAAAAACATTTCACTTATATAGATTAAATCCTAGGGTTATGTTACGACTTGCTTCTCCAAATAATGCTCTGATACAAAAAATGCTTGTTGCAATCCGACCCTATATGACCTGATACTACACAGATCATATCGTGTCAGATTATGGCAAGACTAATCATAAGATCTAGTTGGAGAAGAATTAAAAGCTAAACTTTTAATTTATATACAACATAAAGACACTACTAAATGCAAATAAAGCACAAGGCTATTGAATCTTAAATATGATTTTTCTTTCTATATCATCCTAAAATACATGTACACTATGAGGTATTTACAACTTAACTTGGCAATAAATAACACAACAATAAAAGTCAAACCTGCCAAAAATAAAATTAATAAAATTTACCTACAACATAGATTAGAGCTTGTTATCAAAACTACCGAGCTCACTCTTTACCCTTTCCCTAGCTTAAAAATAAAGGTAAAAGTAGTAGTGAGCTAACAAGGCACAATAGGTTATCATAGCCTAAAATAGAAATTAATAACTGAAGTCAAAAGAATTAAAAATATTGTGTTGTAATAATAAAATAAAGTATTGTATAAAAAGTAGAAACTAAAATATATATTGATACTCAATGCATTTAATTAATCAATGAATTGTATTGCAACTGATATATAATTAGATTTCTTATAGTAATTTTCATAATATCCCTTAGTCTCAAATATGATAACACATCTCATATCAGAATCTCGTCTTAGTAGCCCACTGGCTCCAACATAACAAACTATCACCTCGGTCACACACGAGCACGGGCATAATAGAATCCCACTTTTCTCGTCCATTAGCACCCGCATAAAAAAATCTCGTCTCAGTCCCCCCATTGGCATAAGCATAACATCACATTACATTTCTTTTATATTTTTATTGTACTTTATTAATTAAAGCATAATTAGAATAAATTCAAAATTTTCAAAAAAGCCTCAGTAGTAGGTAACAAAAAATACTACTAATTAGAAATTTAGTATTCCAAAATATAATCAAATTATCAAAGATCGTGTATAACAATATTATGAAACTTTAATTGAACTAAAGCACTATTTTTTAGATGTCAAAATAAAATTTTGAACTAATAAAAATCAAACTTTTTCAAAATCACTAGGTAAAAAATTTTAGAATATACTCAAAATATTCATAATGTAAATCTCTATAATAAATAAAAAGTTACGTGGTGAAGATTTTACTAATAAAATAAAAAGTTATCCTCATTTTCTGTTAATGAAAATAATTTTTTATTGAAATTTTTTCAAAAATATCAAATTATTGAAAAATGAAATAGGCAAAACGTAACCAACTTTAAGACGAGCAAATTTTCTAACTGGCCAATAGAAAAAAATAACCCTAAGTACAATCTCAAAAACCAAGCTTCCTTTCTCTCTACTCTCCTTTCTTCTTACTTTATCAAATCCATTTTCTAGTTTGGGCAATACGAGTGAAATGAGATTATTTTTTTTAATAACATTGTCAGTGGATTAGGATTTCTTTATAATTAAAAATATAAAACATATTAAGGTTAAAAAATTAATTATGCCATTTAAATGCAAAGATTATATAAATTCATTAGTATCTTCAAATCTGGAGATCCAAATATTATGAAAAATTATTCAAAAGTTATGTATGTCTAGAATGCTGGCGTGAAATCAATTTACAAAATAGACACCTAACGATCACAAAATCCTCACTTGCATCGACATATGTCAATTTATTAAGGAATTGTAATAAAGCCCAAAAATTAGAAAAAAAAAATAATAATTAGAGTACAGTAATGCCTATGTTATAGTGAAGAAGGCTTACAATTTATACTTATAATGACTCATGAATAAATTTTTACTATTGTAGATCAAATAATATATCTTTTAAATTTAGAGTTATAAATTAGTCCAAGCGAGCTCATTCTATAAGCCTCCTGGTGCTTTAATCCAACCAAACATATTCCATATACCTAATAGGTTACATCATGTCGGATTATCATAGGAGAATTCAAGATTTTTTAAAAAGGAATTTTTTTTTATTTCATTTATTGCTAGAAACATAGATCCATAAAACATCATATTTAGTGCGCGCACAAAAATAACCTATCCATATGCATATCAAATGCCCAAAATCCATACAATTAAAATACCCCTTTTAAAATTTAAAATTAATTTATCAAAATATGCATAATAATAAGAACAAAAGCATACCAAAGTTTACACTATAAAAATTTCCTATAAATCAAGTTTTCTCAGTTTGAGTGTCATTTATTAAATTAAAAGCTAGAACTTCTATAAAAAATCTCTATTATTAAAAATAAGGATAAATGTAATGTACCTCGATCCATTACAGCCTAAATACCTCTGAATTAGACTTTTTCTCTTTTGAAACCATCTCTTTATGTTGCTGATGGATCTAATAGTGGAAATTTAGTGAATTTTAATATTCATAAAAATTCATGACACAACATGGTGACACGCAAAAGCGTAGCACCCCACACTCCCAAGAAACCCTAAACTCTATTCATAATACAAAGAACATAGCGCTGCAATGCCCAGAACATAGAACCATAACACCAAGAACACAGTGTCACACCACTTTTAGAGAATTCCCTAATCCGGCCAAAAACACAAAGAAATCAACACTGCAGATCCCACAAACTAGCATTGTGATGCTCTCAAAGAACCTTTTATTCTACATAGAAATAGTGAAGATCAACGCCACAGCTCTTCCATGGGATTTTTAGACATAAATCTTCACTAAAAAACCCTTAGAACTAAATCCAAATAGAATATGGTACAAGACATTCATCAAATATTCAAAAATGTAAAGCTTCAAGCATCTCAATCCTATTAGATCAGTACATATCATCACAAGTTATTCTTATTACTATTGTCGTGATCTTTACACCTAAGGGATAAGTTCTCATCATGTCGTGTCATATTATATGTAAAGTTTGGAAAAGCATACGCGAGTATACATAATTTCGAAGGGAGAAATATGGCATTAACGATGCAGACAGCTATCGAGTGCTGATGGGAAGGAAAGAAATCATTAATGTGACAAAGTGCAACAACTTTGATGATTCATAATAATTTGATTCAGTTGAGTTATGGATTTTCTTTATTTTGATTTTTAATGTTTACTTATTATAAAGGCTTTAAATTGAACTTAAATATTAATCATAAGAGAGCATAAATAAGTGGTGATGATTTTATCCTAAGAACAATCAAGCAATGTAGTTAAACCCCTCCTTGGCTCCCCAATTCACCTATTCCACCTAGGGTCTAATTGGTTCAACCCCCATTTATTTATAAAAGTTCAAATGGAAGACTAAACCAACTACCAAACTGATTCACGGTTGAACTAGCCAATTTTACCCTATTTTGAAATGCTTGAATATTATCAAATCAAATACTTGTATTTTTCTTATAGGGATAGAATTTATTTTTAAATTAAATGACACTTGTTATGTTTAATTTATAGTGCTAGAATTTCTTTTTGAAATTAAAAGATTGAACTTCTTATATTTTTATTTTTGAAAAGAATACAATTTATTTTTAAATTTAAATATAAAAATTACTTTTAGTAAGTATCTCTTTTGTAATCATATTTGTTGCGTGTTAGAAAATACGCGGCGGTAGAGTTTGTAAATTCGCGTCCGAGCGTTTCACGTAAGTTTAACACACAAACAGAAAGAAGGAGTGAACACCAAGAGTTTTTACGTGGAAAACCCAAAAATGGGAAAAACCACGGGGCCTTGCCCAATTGCAAATTTCCACTAGTATTTTTGTAGATTACAAATGGCGGATTTCTTCCCACAAGTCGGAATAATCCAAATACAACTTGTCTCTTCCACGAAATTCACAAAATCCTGCGAATTCCCTGCGTTTCCTGAAAATCTGGCAGAGTTCCGGCGTCTCCAGGCGGCAGGAAAAACTCCGGCGGCGGTGGTCGAGGAGGTGAGGAATCTCCTATTCCCCTTTCTCCTTCTCCTTCTCTTCTTCTTCTCTCTCTTCACTTGAGTCCCCTTGGTGTAGAATGAGGGCTCTATTTATAGTTTTTCTGGAGTGGCATAGCCCGTAAATAGGCATGAGATCAAGGGCGAACAGGGAGTGGTTTGAATGGACGACCGATATCGAATCCTTTGATCATGCACCGTTTGTTGGGCATTTGATGGCCTTAATGTTGTCGAAACTCGATAATCTTGGGCTCGTTGGATTCGTCTTGTCGATCCCTTCAATTCTAGTATAAGCTCGTCAAAATCGGAGATTGTTTGGTAACTCAAATTGCGGTTTGAACCTTCCGACGACGCTTTGAACCCTTGATTCGGACTCATTTGGGCTCGGATTGGGTTGATCTTGGTTTCGTTGGGTTCGTATTTCCGAGACTCTCAATTTGACTATAAGATCGTTGAAATCGAAGTTTATATGCTCCCGAAATTAATTTTTGAAATTTCCAACGAAGTTTTGCCTCGAGATTCGTGCCCAATCAAGATTATTTTGTGATGACGTATCAGTTGCCCCCCTATTTTCGGATGTTGAAGCACTAGGAGTCCGGAAATATGTATTTCGAAAATTTGCTTTAGCCAGAGCGCCAAGAATTACGATCAAAAATTAACATCTTGCTCGAACTTTATCATAGAGGTCCCCTTGGGTTCCAAAAGTATCAAAATCGAGTCCGGAATGTTGAAAAACTTGTCCGGGGACCCCAAAATCGTTGAAATCAGACTCGTCGGGGCGAAAAAATGGGCACAAGGCGGACCGGGCGGCCGAACCGGCCGGACCGGCCGGCCGGCCGCCACCGCCGCCGGCGCGGAACGGCGGCCGCAGGCCACCCTGCGCGGAAACGCGCCCGCGCAGGTGCGCGCGGAGGCCACGCGCACGCGGTCTACTCCGCGGACCTTTTCCGCGGTTCCGCGGACCCGTTTCGCGGTCCGTTCCGCGGACCTCTTTCGCAGTTCGTTCCGCGGGCCATTTGGGCCTGCTCCGTTACATGCGAGCTGTTGCCGCGCTTGGCTGCCGCCGGCAGCTGCTGGCCACAGGTTTCATGCTGCCAGCCGTGATCCGAGGGCTTCACGCACGGATCTCCGCGCTGGTCGCGATGTTTCGCGGTGTCTTTTCACTGAACCGACTTATGTGGGACCCATCTGCCGAAAATAGGCATTTTTTGGTCGTTTTTGGCCCAAAAAATTCCTAAAAAATCTAAAAAAATTCTGAAAAATTCGGAAAAAATTTAGAAAAATAGGACATTTCGAAAATTGTGATAACCTCCTCCTATTCTCTCCAAAACCTATAAATAGGCCTCCTAGGCCTTTAGAAAATTTGCAACTTCTCTTTCTTTCTCCCTCCGGTTCTCTGGCGGCTGAGTCTTCCGCTATTTGCGAGTTGGGATACTCGAATAGAGCCCCTCTTCGCGTGCAGAAACCTACGGGATCTCCCCCTCCGGCTTACTGACGGCTGAGGCTTCCGTTATTTGTGAGTTTGGAATTTTTTCCTACTCAAATAGCGCTCCTCCTCGCGTGCAGAAGCCTACGGGATTTCTCCCTCCGGCTTACTGACGGCTGAGGCTTCCGTTATTTGCGAGTTTGGAATTTTTTCCTACTCAAATAGCGCCCCTCTTCGAGTGCAGAAGCCTACGGGATTTCTTCCTCCCCCTCCGGCTTACTGACGGCTGAGGCTTCCGTTATTTGCGAGTTTGGAATTTTTTCCTACTCGAATAGCGCCCCTCCTCACGTGCAGAAGCCTACGGGATTTCTTCCTCTCCCTCCAGCCTACTGACGGTTGAGGCTTCCGTTATTTGCGAGTTGGAATTTTTTCCTACTCGAATAGCGCCCCTCCTCGCGTGCAGAAGCCTACGGGATTTCTTCCTCTCCCTCCGACCTACTGACGGTTGAGGCTTCCGATATTTGCGAGTTGGAATTTTTTCCTACTCGAATAGCGCCCCTCCTCGCGTGCAGAAGCCTACGAAATTTCATCCTCCCCCTCCGTCTTACTGACGGTTGAGGCTTCCGTTATTTGCGAGTTGGAATTTTTTCCTACTCGAATAGCGCCCCTCCTCGGGTGCAGAAGCCTATGGGATTTCAATGCCATTTGGGCGGAAATTTGCTGGCGAGTAGTAGTCCGCCGACGAGGAGAAGTCCGACGATATAGAGAAGTCCGACATTGGCAGAAGTTGAACGTCGGATAGAAGATCGACGAAGATTCGTCGACGAGCAGAAGTCCGACGACGAGTAGAAATCCGAGGACGAGTAGAAGTCTGCTGACGTCGGGTAGAAGACCGATGGAGATTCGTCGACGAGCAGAAGTTTGACGACGAGTAGAAGTCTGCTGGCGAGCAGAAGTCCGACGATGCGTAGGAGTCTTCCGACGAGAAGGAGTCTGACGACAGGAAGAAGTCCAACGTCGAGTAGAAGTGCGGCCTTGGGTAGAAGACCGACGAAAGTTCGTCGACAAGCAAAAGTTCGATGACGAGTAGAAGTGCGGCCTTGGGTAGAAGACCGATGAAAGTTCGTCGACGAGCAGAAGTCCGACGATGCGTAGGAACCTTCTAACGAGCAGAAGTCTGACGACAGGGAGAAGTCCGACATCGGGTAGAAGTGCGGCCTTGGGTAGAAGACCGACGAAAGTTTATTGACGAGCAGAAGTCCGATGACAAGTAGAAGTCCGCTGACGAGCAGAAGTCCGACGATGCGTAGGAGTCTTCCTACGAGCAGGAGTCTGACGACAGGGAGGAGTCCGACGTCGGGTAAAAGTCCTATCTGAGATTGTATGTCAGAACATTTGTTCGATGACATTAACCTGTGAGGAAGATGTCAGGAGAATCCACCAAGGATGTAAGACTTATCCGAGGTTATATGTCGGAGCCCTGCTCGACGACGTTAACCTGTGTGGGTGAGGTCAGGAGAATCCACCAAGGATGTAAGACCTATCCGAGATTGTATGTCAGAACATTTGTTCGATGACATTAACCTGTGTGGAAGAGGTCAGGAGAATCCACCAAGGATGTAAGACCTATCCGAGGTTGTATGTCGGAGCCCTGCTCGACGACGTTAACCTGTGTGGGTGAGGTCAGGAGAATCCACCAAGGATGTAAGACCTATCCGAGGTTGTATGTCGGAGCCCTGCTCGACGACGATAACCTGTGTGGATGAGGCCAGGATCAAATCCCCCTGGGATTGATCGTCCGGTGATTGAGATACAATGTGGATTATGTATTTCTTGAATCACGGAGATAGAGTTTGAGAAGTTTTTTCTTATCTTTCATAAGAGGAAAAATCATATCACAACAATATGAACATTCTATTACTGCATTACGTAAGATAGTATAATAGTTCCCTAGTATGACTTACAAATTACAAAGTACTCAACACACAAGATCTACGCATGGTGATAATACGACAATATTTAACTTGGAAGAAGATATTAGAGACATCAAAGTGGCACTCAACTCAACATAAAAGCGACAACAAGACAAATAATATTTGCTAATACAAATACACAAAGTGCGTGATCATTCAATCTCTCCAACCATTTGAACAGTATTCAATGGTTGTCTTTGTTGTTGATTTTGCCCCCCAGTCGGACCAACTTCATCTCGGGTTGGTGTATTCTTGATGAATTGTCGGAGATATCCTTGTCGGATCAGTCTCTCAACTTCTTCCTTGAGCTGCCAACATGCTTCGGTAGTGTGCCCACGGCTACGGTGGAAGTGGCAATATTGCTCTTGGTTTCCGACATTAGGCTTCAAAGGGTGTGGCCATTTCACGTTCTCCTGATCCCGGATTGCCATTAATACATTTGCTTGGGATGTATTAAGTGGTGTGTACACCTTTCCTTGGCGAGGTTCTCGTCGTGGTGACGGAGACCTATGAGGTAGATTATTCTTTCCATGCTTTTTTTGCTGTGAGAAAGAATTATCCATCCCAGGTGCATCTTTGCGCTTCCCACTGATTTGCTCAAATTGTTTCCGCAGAGATTTGTGCCTCCACGTGATGGATCAATTCAGCGTACGAATGGACGGTGTCTCGCATAAGGGCCGAATAGAAGGGGCCAGGACGAAGACCTCCAAGAAAGACCCCTCTGAGTAATTCAGGGTCTACTCCTGGAATCTGTCGTGCTTCAGTAGAAAATCGTTGAAAATACTTCTTCAACGATTCTCCCTCATTTTGGCGAATCCCAGAGAGGTGGGAAGAATCCTTAGCAATTCTTCGATTGGCCACAAATTGTTCGACGAATACTTTGGCCAATTTGACAAAAGAGGGGGTCGTTCTAGGTGAAAGCGAGTAGAACCACGTTCGGGCCTGTCCTTTAAGGGTGGCGGGAAAGACCTGGCAGAGGAGCGCGTCTGATGCTCGTTGAATATCAATGATGGTTCTGTAGTAGTCGATATGCTCATATGGGTCGGTCGACCCGTCATAGGACTCAACGTTTGGCACTTTGAATCCGACCGGAATGGGGTGCTGAAGAATGGCTTCCGTTAGAGGTGATGATTCCTGGAAATTCCTCTGTCGGAGAGCATGCCTCACATCTCCTCGGGGGAACTCTTCCCGTACCAATTTTCGCAGTTCACGACGCAGGACATTGTGAGGGAGTCCCGCAATGTGTGGTTGGGGAGAGCCTTCTGGGAGTTTCGAAAAAATGCGAGGATGTGTTGAACTCGCTGTATCGGCAAGTTCATCTTCCTGTTGTGATTGAGGATGTCCCCTAGGTGGAGGAAGGTGAATTTCTTCTTGACGCTGCTCGAATTGAACATCTTCAACCCTTGGTGGATCCCGAGGGTGAAGGATCTCTTCCAACGTCGGCTGTCGATCGTCTCGTAGGAGTTGAAGGATCTCGTTCTGAGATTCTTCCATCTTCCGAATCCTTTCTTCCAAAGAAGGCCCTGAGGTCCTTTCACCGGCAACATTTTGCCCCCCGGGGTGCAAAGATACTGAGATTGGTAGTCTATGGTTAATAGAAGAGTTTCTGGACTGATGAGAGTTGGAGCGGGAAGCTCCAACTAAACGACTGCTGCGCCTATTCACCATCGTAGCAGTACTCGAAGTAGTGGGATTGTGTTTCCCATAGATGGCGTCAAACTGTTGCATGTTAGAAAATACGTGGCGGTAGAGTTTGTAAATTCGCATCCGAGCGTTGCACGTAAGTTTAACACACAAATAGAAAGAAGGAGTGAACACCAAGAGTTTTTACGTGGAAAACCCAAAAATGGGAAAAACCACGGGGCCTTGCCCAGTTGCAAATTTCCACTAGTGTTTTTGTAGATTACAAATGGCGGATTTCTTCCCACAAGTCGGGATAATCCAAATACAACTTGTCTCTTCCATGAAATTCACAAAATTCTGTGAATTCCCTGCGTTTCCTGAAAATCCGGCAGAGTTCCGGCGTCTCCAGGCGGCAGGAAAAACTCCGGCGGCGGTGGTCGAGGAGGTGAGGAATCTCCTATTCCCCTTTCTCGTTCTCATTCTCTTCTTCTTCTCTCTCTTCACTTGAGTCCCCTTGGTGTAGAATGAGGGCTCTATTTATAGTTTTTCTGGAGTGGCATAGCCCGTAAATAGGCATGAGATCAAGGGCGAACAGGGAGTGGTTTGAATGGACGGCCGATATCGAATCCTTTGATCATGCACCGTTCGTTGGGCATTTGATGGCCTTAATGTTGTCGGAATTTGATGATCTTGGGCTCGTTGGATTCGTCTCGTCGAGCCCTTCGATTCGAATATAAGCTTGTCAAAATCGAAGACCGTTTGGTAACTCAAATTGCGGTTTGAACCTTCCGACGGCGCTTTGAACCCTTGATTCGGACTCATTTGGGCTTGGATTGGGTTGATCTTGGTTTCGTTGGGGTCGTATTTCCGAGACGCTCAGTTTGACTATAAGATCACTGAATTCGGAGTTCATATGCTCCCGAAATTAATTTTTGAAATTTCCAACTAAGTTTTGCCTCGAGATTCGTGCCCAATCAAGATTATTTTGTGATGACGTATCAATATTAAAATAGTCTAATTAATAGCAGTACGGTTGTCAATAAAAAACAAAAAATAAATCTCGTTCGTCAACTAGATTTTTTTTCAAATAAAATAAAGCCATAATAGTTGAAGTTTGGATCGTCCTTTTGCGATTGGTCATTCGTCGCGGTTGTTAGGTGGATAGGATGTCGTATGGTAAGCCGATAATTTGTCACGAGGCCAATTATTCGATTCGCTTATTCCCTTTTGTTTAGTTTGCAGTCAGCTTTGATAGACGGACTTGATGAAGACACGTGTCATCTGAGATATGAAATAGAAGATGGAGGTTGGTGATGACTTGCGCCATTTTTGGGGATGGCGTGCGGGGTTGGGAAGTAGGTATGCGTGCTTGATTTGTTAATGGTTCTGGTTAGGCGAGTCAGAAGTGAGGACCAGTCAGATATTTACTTCATTGTGTTAAGCTTATTTAATGTTTAGGAATTTTTACGTACATAACACTCAAAATAATTCAAATTACCTATCTAACACTTCAACTATTAGATTTATATACATACCACTTAAAACCCCTTTAAACCCTCAACTTTGTACATGGATAATCGCACAATACAAATTATTTCGTATAGTATGATCAATCACAATAATTGTTCATGATTTGATTGTCTGGTATCACAGGATTAATTAAGAAAGAATTTAATTAGGGCATACAATATGATCTAAATCATATTGTACGATTAGTACATAATTAATATCTTCCTTAATGTTTGGTGTAAAGATCCTTTTAGCTCCAGGATCGTCCGGGACAAAGTTGGATCGTCCCGGGACGATCGGTACAGGTTGTGTTGGAAATTTGGATCCTGAGCAGTTCGTCGGGACGAAATTTGGATCGTCTGGACGAAAATTCTCCCGAGGTCAAGTCACCGGGGACGTTAATTAATCTCATCTGGACAAAATTCGTCCAGAGCCAGATCGTCCCGGGACGAAGTTGCGATCGTCCAGGACGATCAGCCTGGATATATATAGAATGAGATATTTTGGAAGAGAGAGAAAAGCCCAGGAGATAGAAAAATGAAGGAAAAAGAGGAAAAAGTGATTTTTGGGCGACTCCGGTCCGTTTTCGTCCGTTGCTGTAGTTAAAGAAGTTGACCGACTTGAGGTAAGGCACATTCCGCCTTTCTCAATTTTCAGAAATGAGGATTTTGACAAGTTTTCTGTTTTAAAATTTGTTTCCGTTAGCGAATTTCGGGTCTTATTTTCTTTTGACAAAGGTTTTACCGTGTAACTTTTGGTATGTCTTTGAGATGTTAATTGTGAACGTTTTAAGTATTTTCTAGAAGATTTTTACTAGATATTTTGGATTCTGCGGTATTTTAAGCGAACTACAAATTATCAGAATGTTGAAAAATGTTTTGTCAGTACAATGAAAGTCTTACAATGTTGTTGTGAATGTTTTGTGATAATTTGGTAAATTTCTGAATCTGTGAGTTTTGTGTAAATTCCGTATATTGTCGTTATGCCGCTGGATTTTCGTACGATTTCTGAAATTTTTGAAACAAGATGATTTGAATATTTGATGTGTATGTGCTATGAAAAAGGGAGTTATAAGGGGCCAGAATCCGTCGAGATTCTGTAAGTGTCAGGGAATGGAGTTATAAGGGGCCAGAATCCGTCGAGATTCTGTAAGTGTCGGGGAAGGGAGACATAAGGGGCCAGAATCCGTCGAGATTCTGTAAGGGTCTGGGGAATCTGAAATCTGATATGTGATGTTATCGGAAGAATGATGTTTGATAACTGAGATCTGTTATGTGATTTATCCTATCTGTCTTATGAATCATTCGATATATGCACGATTCTGATTATTCCGTACGATTCTGTCAGCTCTGTGATTTGAAAGCTTTATGATATCTGTTCTAAACTCTGATTCGACATGACTTCAGTTTTTTGTATTAATTATTGATTTATGATTGAAGAAGCATCTGTTCTATGATTTTCGTATGGAATTTTCTGACGTGAGTTTCTGACGATTTGGATTGGTGATTGATGTCTTGCTGAGCTGTTAGCTCATCCTTGTTTTCTACGTGGTTTTCAAGTTCTGGGAAAGGGAAGGAAGTCGTGGATTAGAGGTCCAAAGTCTGATTTGTGATTAGGTATTTTGTACTTTTGATTTTTTTACAATCATGGCTTATCTGTTATGTTCTTTCTATCAGTAAGCCATGCACTGTATCTGTATATGATTATTTTGAGAAAAGAAAAGATAGATGATCTGCGCTGTATTTGGATGTTTATAGTAGCTCTACGTTTTTCTGTCTGTGTTATATTTGGAAGAAAGTTCTGAAGCAAATTTCAAAGCTAGATCCTGGATTTGTTGGCTCCGTCGCGACCCGATGCGAGCAGGACCCGTCCCGGTCGGGTTGGGTCGTGACATTTGGTGGCTAGGGTTTTGACATACCACAATAGTTTGTATAATATGAATTAAAATCATACAGTATAAAATACTTCATACATTATGAAATACCTAAAAAAATAACTCTCACATAAATATTTTAATCTCTCCACCATGTGTGTGCTAGTTTACTCAGCAAAGTCATCCACCGAATTATATGATATGACTAAAGAAAAGAGAAAATACATAATAAAATGAAAATAGACTATAACTCTGGTCAATCCTGTCTTGAGCTGATCAAAATTGTAAGTGAATGGTGAGCTGATTTCCTGAAAATGTTAGTATTTATAAACACAAAATAGAATATCACAAAAATAAGAGAAAGTACTAATAGTCACAATAATGTTTCTTATCATTAAAATTGTAGTGCTTGAAAATGGTTTGTAAAAATCTCCCCCTTTTTTATGATGATAGATATTATTATTTTTAGATTTTCAAAAATTGTTTTCCTCTAAACTCCCTCTTAGAAGATAACCAACTATAGGAAAAGGGAGTGTAAAAACCTTTTTTAAATTAAAAAAATGCAAACAACAATAACGAGTGTAGGCAAGGCCACACATAAGTAGGATGCGGTACCGTGCAGGGTCAAGTGCATGTGGGGCATTGTCCGGTGCAGGGTTGCGCGCAGGCAATCCGGTGTTGCTGGTACAACACTTTATGGTCCTTTCCAGGTTAGCAGGTTAACCCAAATCTGACCTGACTTTTCAAATATGTCATAAACAATAATCGAACCCGACCCGTTTGCTAAATGGATTGACCTAAAACTAAAATTTTTGGATGGGGTTCTCAAGTTGTGTCAAGTATTGACACCTCTATTTTAGACTATCATAGCTTTATTTCGACCACCTATTCTATTTTGAGCAAGGGAAATTTAAGCCATATAACTCTTTTCAAAATCAGTTAAGTTTTAGTAAAACCAATTCTAAATATTCAAAATAAAATAAATAATTTACATGCATATAATTGAAAGGTGTAATTAGCACTATATTATAAAAAACCTACATTTGATCAACATATGCATAATTTAAATGGATTTCTTGTTAGGTAATATAAATTAAATCAATTCAATCTCAAATCTAGTTAAATAAAAGTAAATATTAACAGAGTTTCTAAATTCTCAACTTGACTATGATAGTTTGAAGTGATACAACACATCTTGATTTGTTGATTGAGAGCTTTGATTATATATCAATAAGTCTTTTATTTAAAGTTTGTGTATTGTTAAGTGACTTATGTTTCGTTTAGAATAGCTTCGGATCACTATTTTTTTATATATTTTTTTAAAAAATTAATTAAAAATAACTTTATAAAATAATAAAAAGGTACCTCAAATAAAATTTTAAATGGTTCAAATGTCACATAAACAATAATAATAAAAATAATAGTTCTATACTTCTATGTGATGCGATGATTATTTCTGAACTAACGCACTGAATTAATATTCACACACAACTCACCTTGTTCTGTTGATTGAGAGCTTAGGCTTCCAACTAAGAGTTCTTTGATTCGAGCCTTATGCATGCAAGGGCGGAACCCTCAAGTGCCCAGGGGGGAATTGCACCCCCTAAAAAAATTACAAATTTTGTTTATTACATGGATTTTTAGATAATTTTCTTCTCCAGCTTTTTTTTACTCTTTATTATAAAAATCTTTAAGCAATTGCCCCCTCAAAAAAAAAAAATTTAAAATATTGTGATCTTTATGCAATTGCCCTCTAGCAGAATTATACATATTGTGTATATGGGTTATTATAAGGGATTTTAGGCAATTGCCCCTCTAAAAGTTTTAAAATACTATGATCTTTAGACTATTGCCCCTAGTATAATTAAATACATTGTGTAGAGGTGTTATTGTTAGAGAATGATGAACCAAATACAAAGAGAAATAGTAACTTAAAATTTGTTTCGAGGGTGCTGCCCCCAAAAACTCCCGCAAGTGCGTTGCCCCTTGACCCTGCGACATATTTACCAACAAGTATTTATAGATTTAACCCCCCTAAAAATTATAGCTGCTCTGACCATGTGTATGCGATATAGTAAGTACTTGTCTTAATAGCCTAAGGGGCTGTTTGGCAACAACTGGGATTTAACTTTAGTGTAATTTAATAAATCCTGTAAATTCAGATTTAGTAAATCCAAAATGTGTGAAATATTAAAAATTGTTTGGTATGTAAAATGTTAAATCCTGATAAACTGTTTGGTAACATATATCAGGATTTATGACGGTTAGGGATTTAAATTTAAAGAAGATATTTATGAAATCAAAATCATCAAGATCATGGCATAAAACATAATAAATTCAACTTGAGTTCATACATTTGTGTTTTAAACTTGAGTTACTTATTAATTCTAATTTTAATTAAGACTGATAAATTATAATTATGAATACTACAATTAGGGTATAATTTTCATAAGTATTTTATTAATAACTTATCATGTGTTATTTTAATAAGAATATAAATGCTATGATAGATATCAAATTAATTATTTTATTATAATTTTAAATAATTAATCATTTAATCACTATTTGCACTTATCATTTCATTCATTTTTATATACTATTTTAATAAATTTTAATTAATAATTATACTTATAATTATGAAATTATAAGTAATTATATTTTATTAATAACTAATTATTTAATTAAAATTTACACCGCTAATCATTAATAACTAATTATTTTTATATACTATTAAATATTTTATTAATAACTAATTATTTAATTAAATATACACCACTAATCATTTAGTTAAGTAGTTAATAGTTATATTTTAAATTAATGTCTAATTAAGAAATTAACCCGTGCACAAAAATCATTTGGCTGGATTTAGCATAAATCCGACTTAAATCCCACTGTAAATTCGATACCAAATAGGCCCTAAGAATTGCATAGACACCCGATGTTAGGATTTGTACAGCTCTCTGACTCCTTGCTTTTTGTTCCAATAATAAGGCTTCATTTGTGACAGCTTTCTTCTTACTTCTTGAAGCATCTTTCTAGTAGAAAAATTAGAACTTTTGTGCAAAAAGTTGCTTTACGAAGTAATAAAAAAAACCTTCTCAAATGAAGCCCCAGTCTCCCAATTTTGATCTTCTCTCTCGTC
Source organism: Dendrobium officinale (assembly GCA_019514585.1). NCBI lineage: Eukaryota > Viridiplantae > Streptophyta > Magnoliopsida > Asparagales > Orchidaceae > Dendrobium > Dendrobium officinale. The sequence continues at coordinate 102,541 of JACXSL010000816.1, forward strand.
GTCCTTAGCTCATTCTCCTGTGCCGGCCAAGCTTTCGATGGAGTGCGGGATCAAAGAGAAGAGGTTGCGAATGTAGAACACAAGGAGAAGCATCCAAGAGGATAAAGATCATAGTTTTATTGAAGAGAAAGAGATAGAGAGATGTCCATGGATGAGCCGCAGCAGGGCTCGAAGAAAGCCCTAAGTTATAGCCCTCGTGGAGCCCGGAAAGCATGAGGTTTTATGGCGTACGTGCTGGCACAGAAGCAGCGTAAACGGGTCAGTCTCTAAGAGGCTGCCGGAGCCTCTTCGGCGAGCTGTGGCGGATTGCCTATCTTCTACCTTCCTAAGGATTGTGACTGATCTGTGAAAGGTAGAGTAATGCAAATTAGACACAGAGTCTTTAATGAGATCAATGTATAAAAAGACATTGATAATGCCCTTAAACAAAGGTTGTCGAATGTTCGGTATCACTCATTGCAATTTATTCTATATGAATTAAGCCCTCTTATGATCAAAATGTTGTCGAATGCTAACATCCTTTAGGTGATATGGGTAATAATTAATGGTGATATGATGATGACCATCATCATTGATATCTTCGGTGAAGCACAGGGCGTAAAGTGGTGGTCTGGCAGAGTGACGATGTTAGGCGGTGGTCCGGTGGAGCACGAGACGTCAAGTGGTGGCCCGGCAGAACTCCGACGGTGATCCGACGGTGGTCCGGCGAGACTCCGGCGGTGGTCTAGGAGGCTAGGAAGCAAGAGCGATCTCCGATCTCTCTCTTTTTTCCTTAGTCTAAGGGGTGCCATTTTCAAGAGGAGAGAGGGATCTATTTATAGATTTTTGGAATGGCATGGCTCGTAAATAGGTGGAGGATCAAGGGTTAGTTGGGAGTGGTTGGATGGACGGTCGATCTTGAATCCCTTGATCATGAATTGTTTGATGGACATATGAATATCTTAATGAATGTCGGAATTCAGTGATCTTCAGCTCGTTGGATTCTTCTCGTCGAGCCGCTTGATTCGAATATAAGTTTGTTATGTTTGGAAGTCATTTGGTAATTCGAATTGTGGTTTAAACCTTCTAATAGCGCTTGGGGTCCTTGATTTGGATCCATTTGGGCTCGGATTGGGTCGAATTTGGTATCGTTGGGTTCGTATTTTTGAGATGCTCAGTTTGATTATAAGTTTGCTGAAATCTGAGTTTAGATGCTCCTGATTTTGATTTTGGAAGTTTCCAACTTGATTTTGCTTTGAGATTAGTGCCCGATCAAGATAATTTTTGTATGATATATTAGTTGCCCCCCTATTTTTGGACGTCGAAATTCTAGGAGTCCGAAAATATGCAGTGTAGCCAGCAAAATTTTTTTTTCATGTGACTTGAATGTAGTCTGATCGTGGGTGTAGAGGTCCCAAAACACTTTAAAAGTGTCAAAATTGAGTCCGGAACGTCGAAAAATGGTTCCAAGGACCTCAAAAACGTCCAATTTTACCTTTTTGGGCCCAAAATCAGGCCAAAATATATTATGTAACTTATAATTTAAATATTAAAATAGGTATAATTATATCAACTTTTACCTGGTGGATGAGTGGTAAGTCCTTTGTCATCCATGCCCAAGGACTTGTTCGAATCCAGGGGAAGGCATGGATTTTTTTGTGAAGACGTGGCAGCGACATGCAGATTGATGATGTGGCAGTAGCATGTGGATCGATGATGTGGCACCCATAACCTGTTGGGTCGTGGGTGACATGGCCACGACACAGATCGTGGGTGATGTGGCACCCATGACCTGTTGGGTCATGGTTGACATGGCCACAACGTGGATGACGTGGCACCCATGACCTGTTGGGTCATGGCGATGTGGCCACGACATGCAGGATCATGGCTGATGTGGCAATGCCATTAAGGATGGATCGATGATGTGGCAATTCCACATATGATGGATCGGTGACATGGTGCCCATATGCAAGGCGGATTGATGACGTGGCACTCGAATTTTTTTTACCCTTCTTCCTATAAATAGGCCCCACTCTGGGCCTTATTCCTTGCACCTTCTCCTTCTCCTTCTCCTCTCTTCTCTCAGTAGAGGCCTTCTCTGCCCCTTGGATAATTGGTATCCATTGTCTAACAGCAAGGCCCTTCTTTGCGAGAAAAAGTCTTCTCCCTCTCCTCTCCTCTCTTAGTAGAGGCCTTCTCTGCCCCTTGGACAATTGGTATCCATTGTCTAACAAAAGGGCCCCTCTTTACGAGAAAGAGTATTCTTCTCCCTCTCCCTTCGGCGCTCCTTCTATACGGAGGCTTTCCCTCTCCCTTGGTCAATTGGTATCCATTGTGCAACAGCAGGGTAAACCTCCCTATACTGGAGTAATGTCGGGTGATCACTTTCCTTCGAGAGATTCTGCGGTCAGGGGAAATGCTGCCGTTCCGCCGGACGGCGGGCGGAGGCCTGACAAAGGCGTGAGGGAAGATGATCTGGCATCCACCGTCACCAGTGATACTCTGGCTATTTTTCATAAGATGTTCCACTTCCCAAATGATGTGGTGGTGGTGGTCCCTAAGAGGTCTGATCGGGCCGGTGCTCCTCCTTCCGGGTACTTGACCATCTGTAAGACCCATTTACGATCAGGGCTGTGCTTTCCACCTCCTGCTGAGCTGATTGAGATTTTGATGCATTGTGGGATGTCTCTATCCCAATTTACATACAGAGGCTTGTCGGTGACTATCAGGTTGATAGCACTTTTCAGAGATCGAGGGGCCGTTCTGACACCTAAATGTCTTTCCCGGATGGGCCAATTTACCAGCGACTCACAAGGGCATGTTACTTTCAGGACAAATGGTTAGACATGTGCACCCGGGATCCTACAAAGAGTTGGGCTAGTGCATTTTTCTTCGTGAAAAATGATTGGGGCCTGACGGAGAATTAGGGGAGATTGAGGGACCTGCCTGTCCCTTTGCATGTCGGAGAGGAAGATATCAAGAGAATTCTTAAGGTCCCTTACATCGAGCATCTTCTTTATGAAGTTCGTTTTTTAAATAAATATATAGAGGAAGAGTTCTTGTTTAGGGTTGGGCTGTCAGTCCACGTCGGGAGATCAGATGCAAGGATGCTAAAACTGACTTCCAAGATCCCTGAAGTTCCTACTGCAGTACCTAAGGCGACCACTAAGAGACAGGCAAGAGATGAAGATCCCTAAGCTTTGTTGAAGAAGAAAAAGTTGTAGGTGGTTGCGATGAGCAAGGCTGCACTTGTCACTTCTCCTACAAAGATTCGTATTCCTGAGGATGTTTTGAGTCATCAATGCATGGGCGTTGCAAAGCTAGTGATTTGGTATGCAACCTTCCTCTGATACTTTTTCTTCCATTTTCTTTTAGGACAACTTCTAATGTATTTTTCTTTCTTATTTCAGTTGTTGCGATGGACGGAGCTTGAGGTCTAACTTACTGAAGCTTTGAATCATTGGAACGATGAATTTATGAGGGTCAAGTACCTTCACGGAGAGTTCAAGCAGAAGTATAATCTGAAGGCCAAAGAGGTCAAGGTGTTGGAGGAAGAATTATACGGGTGCAGGACTGAGTTAGGAAATATGGTGCACTCTGCTTCCCTTCAGAATCATCACACAGATCGGCTTCAGATAGACCTAGTGGAGGCACAGTTGACTATCACCCAGCTCTCGAAAGATCAAAAATTCTCTGCAGAGAAGATCGCAGTGCTTGAAGCTGAGAATAAGAGGTCCCAAACTCTTATTGCTGAGAAGGAGGTCGTTCTGATCGGTCTTGAATCTTTGAGAGTCATCGAAGATTTCAAGAAGTCTATAGCCTTCAAGATCGTCATCCAGGATCACGTCTAGGAGGCCCGTGATCACATTTATAAAGTAGAGGTGAAGGCTTTAGAGAAGCAGTGCATTGAAGAAGGATTCATTCGAGGCTTCTTGAAGGGGGTTCATCTTATGTAGAGGAAGACCGAAGTTAAGAGTGATGGGCTAACACCTAGCAAGGCCTCCGATGACCTTCCCTCAGACTCTGATGGCGACAAGATCGAGAGCGAGTTGCATAAGGCCTTTGCTTTGGAGGTTGATGATGAGATAGTGGAGATAGAGTAGATCTTTGTCAACTGTACTACTTTATCTTTCTTAGTACCTTTTCTATTTTCATTTGTATTAGGTATTTGTGTTGATATGTGTGATGTATACTTTGATTTAGTGGTGGATTGTTGATGTATTTATTAGTGAATATTATTTTAGTGTTCTTATTTCAACTTGAGTGAAAATTTTTTCTTTATGCACTTTTAAGGTTCTAGACCTATCTGAGGCTTTTAATAAATGTGCCACAACTTGTGTGGATGATTTTAGAAGAATCCTTTAAGGATATAAGGTCTATCCGAGACTGTTTTGTCAGAGACTTGCTTGATGACGTTAATCTGTATGAAAGATATTAAGAGAATTCACTAGGGATGTAAGACCTATTCAAGGTTATATGTCAGAGCTCTGCTCGATGACGTTAACCTATGAGGAAGAGGTCGGGAGAATCCACCAATGATGTAGGACCTATCCAAGGTTATATGCGAGAGCTCTGCTCGATGACGTTAACCTGTGAAGAAGAGGTCGGGAGAATCCACTAAGGATGTAGGACCTATCCGAGGTTGTTTGCCAGAGCTTTGCTCGATGACGTTAACCTGTGAGGAAGAGGTCAGGAGAATCCACCAAGGATGTAGGACCTATCCGAGGTTGTTTGCCAGATCTCTACTCGATGATGTTAACCTGTGTGAAAAAGGTCAGGAGAATCCATCAAGGATGTAGGACCTATCCAAGGTTGTTTGCCAAAGCTCTGCTCGCTGACGTTAACCTGTGTGGAAGAGGTTGGGAGAATCCACCAAGGATGTAGGACCTATCCGAGGTTGTTTGCCAGAACTCTGATCGATGACGTTAACCTATGTAGAAGAGGTCAGGAGAATCCACAAAGGATGTAGGACCTATCCGAGGTTGTTTGCCAGAGCTCTGCTCGATGACGTTAACCTGTGTGGAAGAGGTCGGATTGGATCCCTTTGGGACCGATCACTTTGTGATTGAGATGCAATAAACATTGCGTATGGGATTGAAGCTTACAGCCTGTGTGAATCTATCAACATGATTTTACTTGAAGAAGAAAATAATTCAACTTAAAGAAGGAAAATAGTTTTACTATATCAAACAGAGACATACTTCCCTAAGATGACTTAGGGCTGAAGAAGTTACAAACACCACAAACAAACAAAGAGTCAACTGACTCCTACTAATGAAGATAGAAAACACACAATACTGAAGACATAATAAGTAGCACTATTGTGCTCTACTGATAGTACTTGCGGAGATTATCAACATTCCAGGTTCGAGGAAGCATCTTTACTTCAACATCCTTCAATTTGAAAGTACTAGGCTTCACCATAGCTGCTATCAAGTATGGACCCTCCTAGAGGGGGGAGAGTTTATTACGTTGATGACCTTTTCTTGCTGCCTCGATGCTGCGTAGAACAAGATCTCCAATCGATATACGCTGTGGTTTCATTCTTCGATTGTAGTGCCGGGCAACTCTCTAGTGGTAGACATCAACCTTAAGCATCGCCTCATCTCTTACTTCCGGAAGGAGGTCTAGGTTGTGCCTGAGCTTTTCGTCGTTGGTGTTGAAGTCAAAAGTTTGAACTCTATGACTTAGGACTTCAATGTCAACGGGAATGACAGCCTCCGTGCTAAAGCAGAGGTTATATGGCGTTTCTCCTGTTGGAGTCCTTGCCATACTACGATAGGCCCAAAGGACATTTGGGAGTTAGTCAGCTTATTGCCCCCCAGCCTTATCCAACCGTGTCTTCAATCCTCTCAGAATAGTTCGGTTAGTGACCTCCGTTTGTCCATTAGTCTAAGGATGGCCAACATCCGTGTGTATTAGTTAAGTGTGAAGATCTTTACAAAATGTGGTGAAGACCCTTTCGGTGAACTGTGTTTCGTTATCGGTGATAAATTTCGCTGGAATGCTAAAGCGACATAGTATGTTCTTCCATAGGAACTGTTTGGCATTTAATTCAGTGATCTTTGCCAGAGGTTTTGCTTCTACCCACTTTGTGAAATAGTCCACAGCCAATATGATGAACTTCTGCTGTCCCGTGGCTATAGGAAAGAGTCCTACTATGTCAATCCCCCACTGGGCGAAAGGCCAGGGACTCTATAATGTTGAGATCTCTATGACAGGTAGATGGATGAGGTTGGCATGTAACTGGCAACTGTTACATTTTTGCACGAGCTCTAGCGCATCCTGCTTCATCGTTGGCCAGTAGAATCCTTGTCTCAGGAATTTTTGGGCTAACGCTCTTCCACCCAGGTGTTCTCCATAAATGCCTGAATGCACTTATCGAAGTGTATAATTTGACTCTGAAGGAGGAAGGCAGTTGAGTTAGGGTCCCGAGATGGCTCATTTTTACAATTCTCCATTGAGAATGGTAAAGTTTGCTGCCTGCCTTCGAAGTCGTGTTGCTATCGTCGGGTCTTCTGGAAGAACACATTCTTGTAAGAAAGCTAGAATGGGATCGATCCAGGATGTCTCCCTCGATTCATCGAACGGTTGTATTATCCATGGGCTTGGAATACTCGGGAAGTGAATTTCTTTGATATACTTTCTTTTGAAAGTGTCACCGATTGTGGAGGTAGCTAGCTTGGAAATGGAGTCTGCTCGTACATTTTGCTCTCGTAGAATATGGACGATCTCATATTTGTTTATACTGGCTAAGAGTAGTTTTACTTCATCGCAATATAGGGCCACTTGAGGATTGTGGATGTCAAATTCTCCTTCGACCTGTGATGCAATTAATTGTGAATTCGTGTAAATCACCAGGTTTTGTACTTCACAGTCGATTGCCAGTCTTAAACCAGCAACAAGAGCTTCGTATTCTGCTGGTTGTTTATTGCAGGGAATTTGAATCGGAGTCCATATTCGAGAGCAACTTGTCGTGGAGAGATTAGCATAACTCCTTCTCCGGCACCAGAAACTCCAGAGGCTCCATCAACATACAAAGTCCAGCCCGGTGGAGAGGGAAAAGCACTTGTTTGATCTTCAGACATTGAGATGGTGCATTCTACTACAAAATCTGCAAGTGCTTGTGATTTGATATCGGGCCTAGGTAGATAGTGAATGTCTAACTCTCCCAGTTCTACAGACCACTTGAAGAGTCTGCCAGAGGCTTGTGGCTTTTGTAGAATATTTTTTAGCAGCAAATTCGTGTAGACTCCGATTGTATGTGCTTGAAAGTAAGGGTGTAGTTTTCTGGCTGAGTATACTAACACCAAAGCTGTCTTATCTGCCGAGGGATAACGTCCTTCTATTTCTGATAAGATCTTACTGACATAATAAATAAAATGTTGTATAGTGTTCTCCTCTCGAACCAAGACTAAACTGATTGCTTGGGTTGAAATAGCTAAGTACATATATAATTTTTCTCCCGAAACTGGCTTTGAGAGTAGCGGAGGTGAGGCTAGATAGGTTCTGAGCTGCTCGAAGGCCTCCTGGCATTCATCAGTCCATTAAAATCCTGAGCTACAAGGACCTCTAAAGATTTTGAAGAAGGGTAGATATCTATCTCTAGAGCGAGCTAAGAAGAGAGAGAGAGTGTGTTGTAATTCTTCCATTTAATTTCTGAACATCTTTGATGTTTCTAGGAGGCACCATATCCCTTAGAGCCTTGATCTTCTCAGGATTGGCCTCAATCCCTCGGCGGGTAACCATAAAAACCCAAAAATTTTCCTGAAGCTACTCCAAATGAACATTTGGAGGGGTTGAGGCGCATGTTATAAGATCGAAGGAGACAGAAACATTGCTCCAAATCAGAAATATGCTGAGATTTTTCAAGACTTTTCACCAGCATATCGTCTACATAGACCTCCATCGTATGCTCAATAAGGTCTTTAAACACGTTATTCATGAGGCGCTGATATGTGGATCGTGTATTCTTCAATCCGAAGGGCATAACCTGGTAGCATTAAAGTCCTCTGCCTATTTGAAAAGCAGTTGCCTCCTCATCTATAGGATTCATTCTTATTTGATTGTAGCCTGAGTAGGCATCCATGAAGCTCAGCATTTGATGTCCGGACGTGGCATCAACAAGTTGGTCGATTTGAGGGAGTGGAAAGAAGTCTTTCGGATAGGCCTTATTGAAGTCTGTATAATCACAACACATCCTCCAAGCTCCAGTAGTCTTATTTACCATCACCACATTTGCCAGCCATGTGGGATAGTGCACTACTCGTATAAATCCAGCCTCTAGAAGCTTGTCGACTTCTTTCTCAATAGCTTGTTGGCACTCCGGTGCAAAACTTCATTTTTTCTGAATAACTGGTTTGCACATTAGGTTTGCGTTGAGGGAGTGTACAATTACTTCAGAGCTGATTCCGAGAATATCTGCCGGACTCCAGGAAAATATGTCTTAATTTCTTTGTAAGAATTCTACATATTTTGTTTTCTCTTCCTCCAAGAGTAATGATTCGATCTGTATTGTCCTTGAAGGATGTTCATCGGATAGGGAGATACAAGCAAGATCTTTGACAGGGGAGGTCTTCTAAGGAATGTCCTCATTTCATAGATCAAAGTCTTCGATGCTTAAGGTAATTGATGGGCGTGATTGAGCCTGTCGAAGATAGCAGGATTGTGCCTCTTGTTGATCTCCTCGTACTACACGAGTTCTTGATAGGGTGAAAAATTTCAGTCTGAAATGTGGGATCGAAGCAACGTTCCCGAAGATTAACTGTAATGGCCTTCCAAAGATAGCATTGTATGCTGACTCCGACTTCACGACAATAAATTGGATGGAGTGTGTGGCTTGTCGGGGGAATTCTCCCATCACAATGGGAAGACTTATCATACCTTCCACTCATATAGGTCGATTATCAAATCCATATAGCGAGCCTGCAGCAGGTTGGAGCTTCTCTCAAATGAGGCCCATATTGACAAATGTGGAGTAGAATAGAACATCTACGGAACTCCCATTGTCGATCAAGATCCTTTTGACTTTGTAGCACGGGTCACCGATCCCTCTGCTTATTACGAGTGGGTCTTGATTGAGGAGGAGGTATTTATTCCCTCTAAGTCAGAATCATCAAAAATAATGGAATGATCAGTACGAGACTTCTTTGGTGTTGGTTCTTCAGTGGCCGCAATCAAGGCTTGACTTGGCATTATAGGCCTCCCGGCAATAGTTTTCAATTTCACTAACTATTTATCGATTGTCAGTCGACTGCCTTTGTTGTCGATTATGCCCCCCCCCAGCCGGAGCATCATCATCTCGTACTGGTGGATTCTTGATGAGTTATCATAGATATCCTTGTCAGATCAATCTTTCAATTTCTTCTTTAAGCTGTCTACATGCTTCGGTAGTATACCCATGGCTCCGGTGGAAGTGGCAATATTGCTTCTAGATTTCGACATTGGGCTTCAAAGGTTGTGGCCACTTTACGCTCTCCTGGTCTCGGATGGCCATCAACACATTTGCTCTGGATACATTAAGCGGCGTGTACTCCTCTTGGCAGCACTCTCGTCGTGTCTGTGAGGGCCGAGGGGGAAGATTATAGTTCCCTTGCTTCTTCCGCTGTGAGGATGGATTCTCCGTTCCTCGTGTACTTTTTCGCTTCCCAGTTGTTTGTTCAAACTGCTTCTTGTGAGCTTTAATGGCTTCGTCGGCAGAGATTTGGGCTTCTACACGATGGATCAGATCTGCATATGAATGGATCGTATCTCGCATGAGTGCTGAGTAGAAGGGACCAGGACGAAGCCCTCTGAGGAATACGCCTCTAAGTAACTCAGGATCTACCCCTGAAATTTGTCGGGCCTCAGTAGAAAATCTTTGAAAGTACTCCTTGAGGGACTTATTTTCATTCTGGTGAATTCTTGAGAGGTGGGAAGAGTCTTTAACCATCCTCCGATTTGCAACAAAATATTCGACAAATATTTTGGCTAATTTGACGAATATTGGGATAGATCCGGCGGGGAGTGAATAGAACCATGTTCAAACTTTCCCTTTGAGGGTAGTTGGGAAGACTTGGCATAAAAGCGCATCAGAGGCTTCTTGGATGTGCATTATGGTTCTATAATGATCGATATATTCGTACGGGTCAGATGTCCCGTCGTATGAATCGATGTTCGGCAGTTTGAACCTTGCTGGAATAGGGTGTTAAAGGATGACTTCAGTCAGGGATGATGACTCCTGAAAATCTCTATGACGAAGAGATTGTCTTATATTTCCAACGGGGAACTCCCCTCGTACTAGTCTTCATAATTCATGTCGTAGGGCATTACGGGGGAGTTTGGGGATGTGCCGCCGAGCTAAGTCTTCGGGGGCATCCGGAGGAATGTGATGTTGGCAGCCTACCCACGAAGGATGTGTAGAGCTTGCTGTGTCAGCAAGCTCATTTTCTAGACGTGTTGGAGGGCGCATTCTTGACGGTGGAAGGGGAACTTCGACATGAAGAACATCTTCAAATTCTGGTGGGTCTCGAAGAAGAAGTATATCTTCTTGAGGTGCTAGTGCCGGTCCTCGATTTTCTCGTAGAAGTTGAAGGATCTCATTTTTTTGAGTCCTCCATCTTTCTGATACGATCTTCCAGGGATGGTCTTGAAGTTCCTTCTCCGGCAGGGTTTCGACTGCTAGGGTGAAAAGAGGCAGATATCTGACGTCCTTGATTCAGGGACTGATTCCGAGATTGATGTGAATTGGAGCGGGAGGATCCAAGGATGCAATTACTACGCATGCTGACCATGACGGTGATGCTTCAAGATAGTGGGATTATCGTTTCCCACATACAGCGCCAAACTATTGCGGACTAGAATATACGCGGCGATAGAGTTTGAATACTACATCTTAGCGTTGCACGAATATCCAGTTCACACACAGAGAACACAAGATTTTTTATATGGAAAACCCTAAAAAGGGGAAAAACCACGGGGCCTAGCCTAGTTGAAAAGATTTTAGTAGAACTTGAGTTGGTTATAATGGGCTGACTCACTTTTGAGAGCGATCAGATTATAAGAAACAATTGTACAATAGAAGTTCGGATGTCAGGTAATGGTCTAACAAGACTTCAAGCCTTAAATGATGATCTGGCAGAACTTCGGGCCTTAGATAATGATTAGGCAGAACTCCAGGCATTATATGAAGATCATGCAGAACTCCAGGCCTTAGATGAATGTCTGGTAGAACTCTGGGCCTTAGGTGAAGATCAGGCAGAACTCTGGGTCTTAGATGAATGTCTGGCAGAACTCCGGACCTTAGATGAAGGTCTGACAAAGATAAGAGTCTTCAACGATGGCCTTGCAGAGATGAGAGCTTCAAGTGAAGAATTGGCGGAGCGTAGGGCGTCAGGTAATGATTCGTCGGAGTCATGGCGTTATGCAGTGGCACGGTGGAGCACAGGGCGTCAGGTGGTGGTCCGGCGGAATGACGGCGTTAGGAGGTGGTCAGGTGGAGCACAGGGCTTCAGGTGGTGGTCCGGCGGAATGACGGCGTTAGACGGTGATCCGGTGGAGCACAGGGCGTCAGGTGGTGGTCCGGCGGAGTGACGGCGTTAGGTGGTGATTCGGTGGAGCACAGGGCGTCAGGGGTGGTTCGGCAGGGTGACGGTGTTAGGCGGTGGTCCGGTGGAGAACAGGGCGTCAGGTGGTGGCCCGGCAGAACTCCGGCGGTGATCTGGCGGTGGTCCGGCGAGACTCTGGCAGTGGTCGAGGAGGGTAGGAAGCAAGAGCGATCTCCGATCTCTATCTTTTTTCCTTAGGCTCAGAGGTGCCTTTTTCAAGAGGAGAGGGGGCTTTATTTATAGATTTTTGGAATGACATGGCTCGTAAATAGGTGGAGGATCAAGGGTTAGTTGGGAATGGTTGGATGGACGGTCGATCTTGAATCCCTTGATCATAAACCGTTTGATGGACGTTTGAATGTCATAGTGATGTCGGAATTCAGTGATCTTGGGCTCGCTAGATTTGTCTCGTCGAGCCGCTCGATTCGAATATAAGTTTGTTATGTTTGGAAGTCGTTTGATTATTCGAATTGTGGTTTGAACCTTCCAATAGAGCTTCGGGTCCTTGATTTGGATCCATTTGGGCTCAGATTGGGTCGAATTTGGTATCGTTGGGTTCGTTTTTGAGACGCTCATTTTGACTATAAGTTTGCTGAAATCGGAGTTCAGATGCTCCTGATTTGATTTTGGAAGTTTCCAACTTGATTTTGCTTTGAGATTAATGCCCGATCAAGATAATTTTTGTATGATATATCAACACTGCATTTTCTTTTCACACAACCAAACAGCCCCTAAATCTGGGATTTAGGTTTTGTTTGTTTGAGCATTTTTTTGCCTTCTCCGTTTCCTAAAAGTAGGGGTGTCAATTCGGGTCAACCCGTCGGGTTCGGGTCGAACCCGACCCGACACGGATCTAAACGGGTCAACCCGAACCCGACCCGTTTGCAAAAACGGGTCGAGCATTTCAACCCGGACCCGACCCGGCCGGGTTGCCGGGTTGACCCGACTCGACCCGCAACCCGGCAGTGGGTGACGCGCGACGGCGCGGGCAGCAGCGGCGAAGGCGCGGGCGTCACGCTGCTCTCGGCACGCGGGCGGCAGCGCTCTCGGCACGCGGGCGGCAGCTGCTCTCGGCACGCGGGCGGCAGCGCTCTCGGCACGCGGGCGGCAGCTGCTCTCGGCACGCGGGCGGCAGCGCCACAGCGGCACGCGGCAGCGACTCCGCTTCTTGGCACGCGCGCGCGCGCGGCAGCCGATCTCAGCACGCGGCACTCGCGCGGCAGCTGATCTCGGCACGTGGCACGCGGGCAGGGGGCAGGGCAGCGACCAGGGGCAGGGGGCAGGGCAGGGCCCGGGCAGGGGGCAGGGGCTGAGCAGGCAACGGTCAGGCAGCAAAAAATTCATTTTTTTTTTAAATAAACGGGTTTGCGGGTTGACCCGGCAACCCGCCGGGTCAACCCGAACCCGACCCGATTATCAAACGGGTCGAATTAGAGAACCCGAACCCGACCCGTTTATCAAACGGGTCGGGTCCAACCCGGATTTTCCGGGTCGGGTCCGGGTCGGTTTTTCGGGTCGGGTCAAATATTAACACGCCTACCTAAAAGGGAGGAATTTTTTTTTTGTGTTGTTTGGTTCGTCAAATCACGTTCCCAATAACTCATTTTTCTCATTTTTCTGCAGTTTTGAAAATGTTTTTTAAATGTGATTCTCTGTTAGAAAACTTCATTTTCTGAACTAATATTTTTTAAAACTGTGTTTTACAAAAGCGCAAAAAAAACAAACGAAATCTTAAGCGGTAACTCCTTGAATCTGGGATTTACGGAATCCCGGATTTAACGCGCGCACAGAAACCGTTTGGCTGGATTTAGCGTAAATCCAACTTAAATCCGATAACAAACAGCCCCTAAATACCAAGTCGCATACTACACCCACCACGCAAGCCTTCGTGGATTCCGGTTCGTTCCTTGTATATTTTTTTTTTTGGGAATTTGTTCCTTGTATATTCGATATATAAAAGGAGGGGAGCATCATTTCCAACAAGACAATGGCGGAATCCTCTGCTCTCGGGGAATGGTCTCTCGCGTTCAGCCTCGCCCTCGATTCTTCCGCTTCGTTTGGGACGACGGCTTTTTTACTACTTTCTAAAAGGGAGTTTTAGTCCACTGCGACAGAAAGGGCATAATGGCATCCATGGCCTCCAGGGCACCCTTCGCGCCGAAACCTTCGGCAGCGATCTCCTCCCGCGTCGTCCCTTTCCGTGCCACCGCTTCATCTTCCATCTCCTTCGAGGGATCTCAATCCCGAGCACCTTTCTTCGGCCAAGCACTCAGGCTTGCGGTTTATTCTCCGAAGATCTCTGCTCTCTGCGATTCGAGGAGGATAAGGAGAGATCCAAGGACTAGCGTAATGGTTGCGTCCGCGGGGGCGGCAAAGCCGACGGTGCTGGTGTCGGAGAAGTTGGGGGAGGCCGGACTTGAGCTGCTTCGGGAGTTTACGAATGTTGATTGCTCGTATAATCTCACGTCGGAGGAGCTCTGCGCGAAGATCTCTCTATGCGACGCCCTGGTTGTGCGAAGTGGCACCAAGGTGACGCGAGAGGTCTTTGAGGCGTCAAAGGGCCGGCTCAAGGTAGTCGGCAGGGCAGGAGTTGGGATCGACAATGTCGATCTGCAGTCCGCCACCGAGAATGGATGCCTTGTCGTCAACGCGCCTACTGCCAACACGGTAGCCGCTGCGGAACACGGGATCGCGCTTCTTGCAGCCATGGCCAGGAACGTCGCGCAGGCTGACGCGTCTATGAAGGCCGGTGAGCTCTCTCTCTCTCTCTCTCTCTCTCTCTATCTCTCTCTCTCTCTCTCTCTCTAACACAGGCACGTACACACGCTTGTCTCTGCTTTAATTTGCATGTTCTCTTGTGTTTATCGTTCAGGCCATTAGGATCTAGATCTGAGTTGTTTGGAAGCGAATAGCATATGTGAGCTATTCTAGTCTTTATTGATGATTGAATTTTTTATTATTTGGAAGAGGAATGCGTACTAACCAGGCAGGGATTTGTTCTTTTGACGCGTACCATCCACGTGTCTTTTCATGCCATACATATTGCATCTCTTCGGACACCACTGATTGCACTAAATGTTGAATTATCCGACGCAGATCTGTAGACTTACTGTAATTATATTGTTATTTGGTTTGAGATGGTAGTGTATTGCCATTGCAGGGGCTGCTAGGCATCCTTTAAAATGTTTAATGTGCCATTCACGAGATCTTATTCTCATGTTAATTTTTAAGTATCTTATATTTGATAGATGTCACTCCAACCATTGCTTAATTTGTCTTTCCTAGATTTGTCATATTTGGCTTAACATTCTCATTTCTATGATGCTCAACTTACATGTCAATGCTATTTTATTGCTCTATATCTGGATCCATACAGATCTATATCTGAAAAAGGGATTCATGTAGCCGACCCGATAAAGGTTTGATGTTGTTGTTGTTGTATATTTGGATCCATACAAATTTGTTGGCTTAATTAAAATATTGAACATCTTCTTATTCCAAGATATTCTTGATGAAATTCTCTATTTTAGTCACCCAACATTAACTTGAGAAGTCATGTCCATGTTTATATGCCCATTTTTTGTATGATAATTCAAGATAACTAAAATCGCCCTTACTATCACTTTATCTTCTAATCATAAAGATTGGTAAAAATTGCATTATATATTTAGTTTTTGTTCTAGTAATTATAATCTCTATCGTCTAAATCTTTTCTTCTTTATTCTAACTTTTCACTTATATAAAATATGTTTTACATGTAAAAGCATTTTCTTAGTTTCCCTTTTTTCCTTGAAAATTAAATAACAAAAGAATTGGAGCAGGCTTCATTTTGAAATTGAGAACCCTTCTCAATTTTTGGCTTTTGAGTGTACTTTCTTCATCTGTCTTGACACTTTGCATTAATGTCAGATCAATTGATCTCATGTCTTCATTTGTTTTTTGTACGCTTTTATTAAGCAAGAAATTCGAAGAGCTTCATGTTGAGATGTACCTAGAATTGATTGTTAATTTGAATTTCAATTTGAGCTTAATGTTATATAGATAGGATGAAAGCAGAGTTTCATCTAAATACTATAAACATAATCAGCACATGTTTTAAGTGCTCTATGAAGCAAATAATTTGATTAAATTACTGAATTATGATTTCTATATTTTCTAAGAATGTCTATGGAGACAAGAAGTTGACTAAGAAAAAAATTATGAGGGGTCAAATCCAAAACCCTTTGAAACATTTAGTATTGACTCTTTGATATCTAACATGTTTCAAAACTACGTGATGGTGTATATATTTCTTCTGTATTTATGGTGTTGGTCAAAAAATTGCTTCTGGTGTCAGACATCAATCTGTGAATAATGCTATTTATGAGATATTTACCTGAATTTGGGGAAATTGATGAAAATTTTCGTTTTACATTGTACGGGATATTTTGAAGTCCTTTAACTAAAGAAATATTTCAATGTGAGGAATTCCTTTTATGAGTTTAAAATTTTCTTTTGTTATGAATAGCTTTTGTCCTTTTATTATTTGTTGACTCTCAAACCGTTTGTTAATGGGATTGTGCTTTCAGTCGCTAACAACCTTCTAACTAACAGGAAAATGGCTGCGTAACAAATATGTTGGTGTCTCCCTAGTAGGGAAGAACATGGCAATTATGGGTTTTGGAAAAGTTGGTTCAGAAGTTGCCAGACGTGCTAAAGGACTAGGAATGCATGTCATTGCTCATGACCCATATGCCCCTGCTGATAGAGCTCGTGCCATTGGTGTAGAATTAGTATCATTTGATGAAGCCATATCCACAGCAGATTTTATCTCACTTCACATGCCACTCACCCCTTCAACCTCTAAAATTTTCAATGATGAAAATTTTGCAAAAATGAAGAAGGGAGTGAGAATTATTAATGTTGCAAGAGGTGGAGAGTAATTGATGAAGATGCCTTGGTGAGGGCCCTTGACAATGGAACTGTTGCTCAGGTACTCTTCTACCATTTTGCTTGGTGTAATAATGCTAATTTTTTTCTTATAAATAGAAGTCCGGAAAACTTGCAAACAGAAGGAGAAGAGAAAGGATCCTTAGATCTTTCTGGGGTGATTGATTCTCTGGTGCACATATTTTTGTGCAATGGCAGATTTATATATATCTTTAAGCATGACATAAAAAAAAAGCATTTACTTGAATTTTTCCTCTGATATTCTTTACTGCCTCACAAAAACATTAACAAAATAGATTCACGATAATTTTTTGTACTAGGATGAATCATATCTATGGATTGCTTCAAGTAATAACATACCAATCAGATTTTATGGATTTGCTGAGCATCTCATGCAATCATATTGTATATACTTTTTAAGGATAGACTCGAGGCTTCGTTTGGAACGGCTTTCTTACTATTTTATAAAGCTGCGTATAAAAAGTAATTTTTCAAAGTTCTTGTAGAAATCAGCTTCCTAGTACAATTTTTTTTTAATTAGCGAAAAAATTGTGGCCAAACAGAAATTGTGGTTGCAATTTGAAAAGCAAAGTAGTAAGAAAGTTATCCCAAATAAAGCCTTACGGTTTGTTTATGATAACTATAGTTTTTAATGAAGGTGGTTATAAAATAATTGTGGGGAAAATAACTTTTTTTAAATTGTTGTAAAAAGTAGCTTTCTAGTATAGAAAATTTTTGGAAGCACTGAAAATAATAACTAAACAAACACTGTGATTGCGGTCTAAAAAGCAAAGCGGTGAGAAACTTGTCCCAAAGGAAGCCTTAGAATGCAATATTATATGTTTTTTCCAATATATCTTTTTTTTTTTTTTAACGTCAGAAGGCTTTGGAAGTGTTGTCAAATCAAATCCTATGTTGAATACCAATTAATAAATGTAATGATTGGAATTTTCTCTATTAATAACTGTATGGTTGATCCATACCTAAGCAAAAATATTCTTATTAAGACTACTGCAACAACAAGAAGAACATCAGTCCTTTATCCCACTATGTCGGGTTGTTTACATAAATCATTTTACTCTATTGTTTCTTGTTAAGAGTCAATTTCTCAGTTAAATCTAATAAAGAAATGTCATTTCTAATATTTGCTAACCAAGTCTTTTTAGGTCTACATCTACCTTTCTTAACATAAGTCAAATTTAATACATCTACTCCCTTGACCGGGTCATTGAAAGGGCGCCATTTTATGTGACCAAACCATCTAAGATGCTCTCTCTAATCTTATTTGTCATTGCAGCTACTCCAACCTTTTCACATAGTGGGATAAAGGCTTTTGGAGTGCGATCAATGGAGTTCTATTATGATTGTTGATTAAACAATATGAAAGTTTCCCTGCATAACGTTTCTTGAGTTACTGAGCCTTCTTCTGGTGTGTCACAGGCAGCACTTGATGTATTTTCAGAGGAACCCCCAGCAAAGGACAACAGGTTGGTGCAGCATGAGAATGTTACTGTTACTCCCCATCTTGGAGCGAGCACCACCGAAGCTCAGGTGTGCAATGTGGCAAGATTGAATGAATGGTTGAGATATCTTGATAGAAATGTTTGTGTACTTTCACCCATTATCTAATTATTTTGAGAAATTTCAGGAAGGTGTGGCCATTGAAATCGCTGAGGCTGTGATTGGGGCATTGAACGGTGAACTTGCTGCTACTGCCGTGAATGCCCCCATGGTTCCTTCTGAGGTAAAGTCGACAATATAACTACAGAATAACTTGATCTCTTAAAATAGCTTGTGTAAATTAATATTTGAAGATTAATATTTTTTGCACACTACTTCCATAAATCAGTTATAAGTTCAATACAGTATGTATATAAGCCTGATTCTATGTTTCCCCTGCTTATATTCTTTCTTTTTTATTTGGTTTATTGAAAGATTTCAGCTTTTGGGTTCAACTAAAACCTTCCCAACAACAGAAATTTATCAGAACCTTTTAGCTCAGGCACTTTTATATAGCATATTTAATTGTTCTTGTGACTTCAAGAAAGAATTTATCAGATCAATATTCATCTTTTAAGGGGCATATTACTATTATTATCAACTTGATCCACCTGGTTATTGCTTTTGCATGGGACCATATCTTTGGGGCTGAATGATATAACATTGTTGATGTACTAATAGACTCATTTCTTATCTTGGAACTTTTAGTTAAAGCTCACGCTAACCATGCCACTTCTTTTAATCGTAGGTTTTGTCCGAGTTGGCCCCATATGTTTTATTGTCAGAGAAGCTAGGTAGACTTGCCCTGCAGCTAGTAGGGGGAGGCGGCGGCATCAAGGGTGTGAAGATCGTGTACACATCAGCTCGAAGCCCGGATGACCTCGACACTAGAATTCTTCGAGCCATGGTCACAAAAGGTATCGTGGAGCCCGTATCAAGCGTTTTTGTGAACCTTGTCAATGCCGATTACATCGCCAAGCAAAGGGGCCTGCGCATCAGCGAAGAGCGAGTATTCCATGACGGCTCGCCTGAAATCCCGCTGGACTTTATCCAGGTCCACCTCGCAAATGTCGAGTCCAAATTCGCCAGTGCCATATCAGACTCTGGCGAGATAGTGGTGGAGGGCAGAGTGAAGGATGGGATTCCACATCTCACAAGCGTGGGCTCATACAGTGTGGATGTCAGCCTTGAGGGAAATCTGTTACTCTGCAGACAGATTGATCAACCTGGTATGATCGGTCTTGTGGGAAGCATTCTTGGAGAAAACAATGTGAATGTCAGCTTTATGAGTGTAAGTAGAACTGCACCTCGGAAACAGGCAATCATGGCGATAGGTGTTGATGAGGAGCCGGAGAAAGATGTTCTAAGGAAAATTGGTGAAATACCAGCGATTGAAGAGTTCGTCTTCCTGAAGCTATAATAGAGGAACCCTTTCCGTGCCTCACCTGTAGTTCTTTGACGAGTGCTACATTTTTTTTTTTTTTTTGAGGTACTTTGTGAGCAATAATGAGTTTCTTGTCTCGAGGCATTTCACACCATTTTGACTGTCATTCTTCACGCAGTCTGTAAAAGGTTTACTTCTGATTTTGTAGCATAAACAAAAAATTTCGTTTGCTATGCGAGTTTCTTTTCTTTTATGTGGAATGCTGTTTCTTTGAAATATTTTTTTCTTAATGCTGGAATGTAGAAAGGTATTGTGTTTATATGAATTTTATACATTGATTGTTGTCTACGTTGTTTTGAGGGGTGTGATTTTATCGAGGGAAAAAATACTACTATATTAATGTTTTTAGGAAAAGATTTTTGTCGGTATTGAAATTGATGTTGGAAGGAGCATCAATTAATAAATGCATGGATGTATAAATGTGATTAAGGTTTAGTTTGGGATAATTTTTTATTATTATTTTTTTAAAAAATTTAATACAAAGAATTTTAATTATTGTTTTTGAATTAAAACTTTTTGTATTAAAAAATTATTTTAGAAAACAGTAACAGAACCTAAAAGGTGAGCACTATGACTTCAAAGGTAAAGTGATGGTTGTGGTTGGACAAAGAATCACATCAAATGAATTTAGTGAGGCTTTTTTCCCAAATGTCAAGGGAGGAAGGTTTTTTTTCAAGCATGAGGAAATGACAAAAGATTTTTTTTTTTTTTTTTTTTTTTGATTGAGATGTTCTTATTTATTTGAGAATCATGAAGAAGAGTTCAAATATCTCTTCTCTGAATTGGTTAGCAAAAGGAATGTATTGTACATCTAAAGGTGGCATCTCTAGAATTGATATAATTTTTTTTTTTTGTTTTCAATGGGTCTAAAATTATAATGTTTAGAGAGATGGGTTGGCATGTGATTCTCTTTTCTCTCATGGGCTAAGGGAAATACTATCGATTTTGTTTAGATGTGTGCATTTTGAATTCAAATAAAGAAACTAATTGAATTAAACTACTTTCAGTTAGATAAACATAAGAAATAACAATGTCAAAGAATCAAACCAGCACAACTAAGTTCTAGTTAGTGGCCTCATAATTGTGGAATAAATAATGAGGTTGACAATGCACAAAATAAATGATAAAGAGGTTTAGAAAAATTTTAAGAAGATTCACCAATTAATACTTAGTATTTAACCAAAAAGTGGTTCCCAAGGTGACTTATAAGTGGACATGCAGTAGCAAGTATGTTATAATTGTCAAGGTTCATAGGAAGGAAATAACAGTCGACAGGCATCCCTCAATGATATGACACTTTAGGGTAGGTAGGATGGTGTTAGTCATTGACCAATATCAGCCATGCAAGATGACCCATAAAAGATTTGAAAGGATGATTATTGCTAGGCAAAAAGGTATTAGAATGTTAAGTCTACTTGATGTGGGATCTTTGGAGAATTCAAAGATTTATGAATCAAATAGGCCGAACAATTATGATCTAATAAAATTGAACCAACTTAGAAGACATTCAGTATTACTAAACTAAAATATTGACTTAGTGACATGCAAATGACTAGGATGGCATCATGAAACGAGGAATTATTCTTTTTCCCCTCCCTGCATCATTTAGGTTCACTTTAGATAAATGATGAATCACATCTCATCTACCAGCCTCTGATCCTTGCTTCTAATTTTCAAAGGATTTAAACCTCTAATCTAGGTGTTAAAAAAATAATTTTGACAAGGCATACTATACCTAAGACTAGCCTAAATGAATGGGTGTCCATGCTTGAGAAGAGGAAGGCAAGCTATGTTATTGAATTTGTCGCTGCTACTACTCCCAAGGTGCCTCCTTCAACGAAACAACACATACATGTGATCGAGAAGAGTGCAAAGGAGACTTCAACAGAGAGGGGAAGAAAGCCAACAATTATTGAATAAACAAGTATTGGGTACAAAATACCGATAACTTTGGTGGAGTGAAGAACATTCTACTTACTCAGAGGTAGCTAATTTTGATAATTCATAAGATGAATTAATACCATATTGGAGGAGAAGAAATTATTTCATAAAATGAAAAATGGGATTTATTAAGACTACCAAAGGATAAGAAGCTGCTCATTATAAATAAGGGTTCAAAAGGAAAGAAGAAACTCTGAGAGTTATAGAAGTCATAATAAGGAAATAAGTATTGCAAATGGTTATAGTCAGGTTTCAAGAGTAGATTTCACATATATGTTTCTCCAATTATAGAGCAAAGTTCAATTTGAGGTTGTTCGGTATTGTGGCAATGCATGATTTTAAGTTTAAATCATATCATTGGATGTGAAGACAAATTTTAACATGGAGAACATGAGGAAGACATCTACATGCAAGAGCTATAGGAACATCTAGTAAGGATGACTATGTGCATATGCTAAGAAGGCCCTTTACGGCTTGATACAATCTCTAAAATAATCATACAACATTTTTTACACTTTTATGACTACTCATGATTTCAAAAATAGTTATGATATTTATGTTTAATTTAAAAGGAGTGGCGATGGGTCATTCGTATGCCTACTTCTATATAATAATGGTTAATAGCAACAAAGAGTAAGAAGGAGATGAGAAAGGTCAAAGCCTAGTTCACTAAAGAATTTCATATTAAAGATTTATGAGTATAAAGTTAAATACTTAGCCTAGAGATTCTGATAGATCGAAAAGCTAGATTGTATATAAATAAAAAAGGATACACTATGAAAATTACTTATAGATTTAATATATAGAATGGAAAGTTTATTTGTACTCTATTAGTGGCTCATTATAGACTTTTATCTATTTTATCTCTATAATTTGATTATGAGATTGATAATATGTCACAGGTCCCATATTACAACGTAATGGGATCTCTCATGTATGATGTGATTTATTCACATCCAAAATTATCTTATACAAATAGTTCAATCAGTAGATGGTAAATATTAATAAGAAACATTGGAGAATAGTTCAATAGATTTTTTTATACTTGTGTGGTATTGTGTAAGTTTTTTTGTAGTTTGGGAGAAGTAGTGATGGAGTTATTTTTTTATGTTGATTATGATTTTGCTAGAGAAATTGATAAAAGGAAGTCTCTTATAGAGTGAGCTATTTTGCAAATTATAGTTATATTATCTACTACTAAATGCTAATCACTACATGAATTTTTTTAGTTTAGCTTAGTTATCAAAAACTACAATTGATCAATATTGTCCAGGAGTAAAATAACATTCTTTGGTTAATCAGTTCTATCTTCGAAATCTTCTAGCCTTTTGAAACTAAAATTTAGAGATCAATAATGTGCGCTTCAAAAAAAATTTTCCCAACCTCCCCCGCTACTTTTCGAAGGAGTTTTAATGGATTACGTTTTAGGGTAAATTTTGGGAATGCATATGGGTTTGTAGATAGGACACAACCCAAAAATTTTGCCCTTATTTTGTGAAGACTTTATGATCTGAGTTCTATTTTTTAAAGGCGTAAGCCCCTATAGTTAATTACCCATCCTGATAATGATACATAACTTTCATTTAGCCTAGTCGTCGATCAGATACGTAGAAAGTACATGTAATCTGGAATATAATAGCAGCATGAGCTTAGGTGTATAGAGTTTGAAACTTAAAATCGGAAATTTCACCATCTTGCATTTAAAATGGGTGGTGAGGAAATGGATGATAGACCCGATCACGATCCCATGGTTTCATCATCCTGGGCCATCGTGATCCCTGATCTACTTAATCATAGGAGGTAGTTAGCCCAACCTGATAGAAGGATCCTTGTCGACAACCATGGGTTGCTTCGTCCAAGGGTACCTTGTAGACCTAGGATGGGTATTTGTCTAAGGAGACAAATTTAAATTCACCTTAGCTAATAAGGGCTTTGTTCCCTATCAATTATATCCTATTGATTTATATCTCAATGATTTGATGTTATATGGGTTCTGGCCATAACAATAATTTAGTGGTTCCATTTAGCAGCAAACCACCCGATTCAAAGGGTCATGGTCATAACTGTTTATCCTGTAGTACCATTTAGCGGCAAAACCATCAGTCAGAGGACATGTGACATGTCCCTACTGGCAGGAGACTTTTTGAGAATGAATAATAGTGATATTCTCGACTAGATATTAGCTCTTTGTGAGCTGAAATATTTTTTAGTTTGTCCACCTCGACAAACGGTTGCGAATGGTGAATGGATTTTGCTTTAAACAATTGATGAGTTTATTTCAATTTTAATTATTTGGATTTTGGGATTTTGAATTTTTGGATTTTGGATTTTGATGGATATTTAAGCATTTAGGAGGCATTTAAAATATTTGGAATTAACCCCTTCGTTTGAGATCTACAATTACCACGGTCATCATTAGGGTGTTTGGGATCATTTTCATTTGTGGATAGGGCTGCAAGCAAACCAAACGTTCGACAAGCTACTCGTTGTTCGGTTAGATTAAAGCTCGTTTGAGATCGTTTAATTAACTAAACAAACAAATTTGAACAATATTTTAAATACTCGATTCTTAAATAAACAAACTTGAACACTAATGTGTTCGGTTCATTTATGTTCGCGAACAACATCATTTGAAGTTCGTGAACAAGCTCGACATTAAGCTCGATAAGAAGCTCAATTCGTGTTCGGTTTTGAACTCGTTAATAAGCTCGATGAAAATAATTAATATTTGACTATATAATTAATAAATATAAATAATCATTACCTTTGTTATATAGACAATTGCTTTTATTATAAATTTGTTTGTGCATAGATATTTTCATGAACGTGTTTGTTTGATAGTTAAAAAAATAAGTTAAATATGTTCGCGAACAAGCTCGATAAACACTAAATGAACGAACATGAACTGAACATGAATCGAACATGAACACTCCTTAATTTAAATGAACCAAACATGAACACAAATGCTAAAGCTCGAACAAACATGAACCAAACATGAACATGCTGATATTAAATGTACACAAACATGAACACTCACATACTTGGCTCGGCTCGGTTCGTTTGCAGCCCTATTTGTGGATTAAATCTTGTCGACTCTCTTGAGTTATCAATAGAGGATCCAGTTTCATAAGCTTTATATCTTTGTTGATGAATTTCTTTTGTCATAGATCTTGAAGGCCTTATATAAACATATAAAATAGATATTACGATCGACACCCTAATCGTATATATGTTTGATAATTCAAGCCTTGTCGGCTCCTATTTATCAATGTAGAAAGATTAGACTCAAATTTTGATTCATTTATTGGCCCAGTAGCATCCCTAGATGTCACGTATGTATCCAAAATAGGCTCGTTAGGGGCCATGTGAGTGTGTAATTGCACTTGCCCCTTTTGTGTACCTATGTGCATACATATTACAGTGCATGTATAGGGTCATTTTTAGAGTATTTGTAAATGTCATCTGTTCGCTTGCATGGATGTTACGAATCTGGTGGCGTAACGTCGTATTTTGCTTATTTGCCCATTTCATACATGTAGACTGTCGTGCACTACTTGTTGATTTATGCAGGTAGATTGTAATGCATTACTTATTACTTTATGCATGTAGATTTTAGTGCATTAACAAATCTCCTATCATTGCTTGTATAAAACTGCATTTTCCATAGGCTTGATGCCTCTCTTTTTGCAGAAAGATTTCTTTGTAAGGAAATCTTCTAGCGCTGCCCATAGGCATTTACATTTGCTATCATTCATCTACATTTTCTCATTTGCAGCATTTAGAATGTACAGCGGGTATCTTGTAAGAGGCCTATGGTCACTTGCATTTGTTATACATCACCTATCTTTGCTTGTGATGAATTGGTATATTTGTCGGACATTGCATGGTGATCATTTGTAGGGATGAACACATTTGCCTTTATTTCAATATTGCCCATAAAGCATTGGTGTGGCCATCATATGCCTTTCGTACTTATTGTACATAGTCTTCCAATGTTCGTAGGAAATTTTTGCATCCACTACAATTTTACTATATTCCCTCATAAATGGCTCGTTGAGTGTATAACAGGCCTTCTGCAACAACCTATATGGACTTGCATCTATTATTATCTTGCTGCACCCTATCTTCCATAATTGACTGTCTGCAAATCAGTATAAGCACTTGTGATTTAATATTGACTTTTGGTTGAGGTATGTTTGTTGAAAACCTTTTCTACACATTGGTCAGAAAATTGTTGGGTTCTTAATGTCACCTTCATATTAGGCATGCTATTGCACTCACTTCACTCATTACCTGTTATCTCCTTTGTGTAATCTTTTGTGTGCATAACAGGTTTTTGATTCTGACCTCAATGCATATTTTTTATGCCAAACCAAATGATGCCAGTCAGCATGAGCATCATTAGAAAAATAATATAAATAGAAATCTTTAAACTTCGGATTTCCCAAATTTTCCTAATTAAGATGATACATACTTTCAGTAGCAATGGGGATATTCAAAATAAAATTCCTAAGATAAGGGTTATCAATTTCCGGAATATTCCACGCACCATTATGAATCCAGCTAGCTAGTTGAGTGTTATAAGCCAAGTTAATGGTAAAATTTTGAAATCTATCAGAGATAGTTTCCCCCAAACACCAGTGATCCCACAAAATAGAAATAATACTATTATGAGTAATAATAAAATTGAATTTCTTCCTTGCTATCACAGCCGTTTTACATATATTTTTCGAGCAACGCAAGAGACATTACAAATTTCCAAGGAGTGGTATATCTAGCTAGTAACCATATAGAAAGAGGACAATTTGTGTTGTAACATCTCATAATAATGCCACAATTAAAAGAAAAATTTAATGCTTGTAGTGAAGAAATACCCAGTCCACCAAAAGAATACGGTTTACAAGAGTTATTCCAAGATATAAGATGTAATCTTCTGCTATCAGTGTCCCCATGATATATAAATTTAGAGCACATCTTACATATTTGCTTGCAAATAGATTTAGGTAAAGTCATGCTCCTAATCCAGTAAGCCACAGTGTTAGTAAAAGTATATTTAATGTATTGCAGTCTACCAGCAAAAGAAAGAATCCTCACCTTACATCCAGATAATAACAATGTGATTTTCTCCATCACAGGGGAAAAATCAGTCAACTTAGTCCGGCCCATTGTTAAAGGAATACCCAAGTAAAATTAGAAGCGACATTATGTATTTTAAGCTTACTAGAAATATCATTAGGACAAGAAACGTTTGGATAGATAATAAGAGAACTTTTATGTAAGTTCATCTGCAATCCAGTGAGTTTAGAGAACAGGTTAAGGCTTCTCAAAAGTTTAACACAATTATTAGTATCAGCCTTCCCAAATACTAAAAGATCGTCAGCATAAGTAAGGTAAGACAGATGAAAGTTATCCATTTTAAAACCCTCAAAACCATTGGAGTCAGAGTTAGAATCAAGAAGGCAGGATAGAGCATCCATAATAATACAAAAAAGGTAGGGACTAAGAGGACATCCTTGTCTTAGTACGGTGGAAGATGGAAAAAACCCTTCCAGAGTACCGTCCAAGCAAATATAAAAATGAATATCTTTGATACACGCTTTGATCTAGTTAATAAAGATAGTAGGGAACCCTTTATCAACCATTCTAGCAAAGATGATGTTCTTGGAAACCGTATCAAAAGCTTTCTTGATATCATATTTAGCACAAAAAAGTTTCATCTTATATTGCTTTTTAAAGAGATTGATGATTTCCTTAGCCAAAATAAGATTATCAGTAGCAATCTTATTTGGAGTAAAAGCGGCTTGATTTTTCTCTATAATATCAGGCATAATAATTTTCATACGGCTAGCCAAAATATTTGCAATAATTTATTGAAAAACAATCCAAAGGGAAATAGGTTGGAAGTCTTGAACATTTTCAGCATGAGATTTCTTAGGAATAAGTGCAATGGCAATAGCTTTAGCACTGTTAGGTAAATAGCATTTACTGAAAAAGGATTTAATGGCCTTGCAAACTAAAGGACCCGTAATACTCCAGGTCTTTTTATAAAAATCAAAATTAAACCCATCAGGACTGGTTACCGAGTTAGAGCAGCCAGAATTAATGACCAAATGAATTTCCTCATTAGTGATAGGCCTCACTAATGAAGTAATAGCATCATCAAGAATCAGTTTGCCTTTAGGAATAAGAAAATTATCATTTAACTCAGGAGGAGAAGAATTATAAAGATTTTTGAAGTGTTGAATGATACTAATACGATTGCTATTCTCATGATCATTTATATGAAATGTAGTAGCATTAAGAGAACTCCCATTAAAAGATTTCCTTTTCCTAATTTTGGAGTTAAGAAACTTCAAATCTTCTTCACCATTTTTTAACCATTTAATTTTTGATGTTTGGATTGTCCAAGAAGCATGAAGAAAATTTTAATGATTAATATTCGCATTGATCTTTTTCAGTTCTCCACAAAGCTCTTCTTTATTAAGAGGATCAATATCAATCAACTTCTGACACCTGTCTTGTTTAGCAGCTAAGGAAGCACATTTGTTAGCAATGTAATTGGAAGAACTCCAGTTTCTAGCTTTGATCTCTCTTTTTAATAATTTCAACTTCTTATACAGACTAATAATAGGATTTGATTGATCCGAATTTGAAAAATATTTAATAAAATGCTCCAGAAATTCGGAATATGACTCAAGTAGTTTTTATACATAAACCGCTTCTAAAAATTCTTAAAAGGGACATCTCTGAGTAAAAGAGGAGTATGGTCAGATACAAAGCTACTCAACACATTATAGTGGGAGTTTGGATATTGACTAATCCAGGCTTCATTAACTAAAACCCTGTCCAACTTAAGATGAATTGGATTGTCCTGTCTTTGATTGAACCATGTATGAAAGTTGCGGAAGAAGGAAGTTTAAACAAATTATTATAAAAAATGGAAGAATTAAATGGATATAGCCTTTCCATTGCTATATTATTCCTTCCTTTTTTCTCCGACTAAAATTGATAAGTGTTAAAATCACCAATCACCACCCATGGAAAAGCACCATGAGGATTAACATCCCCCAAATCAGCCCAAAGCTTTGTTCTCTCTTCAAAAGAATTAGAAGCATAAACAGCAGAAAGAATTAGGAGAGTATGAGACCCCACCATCAAATGACCAGAAATCATTTGAGAAGAAGAAAAAAATAGGATTAAAAGAAACTTTATCCGAATTCCATTTAATCCAAATATGGCTAGGTGTAGCAAGCTCAAAGTTATTATAACTTAGTTTATTATCAAAAACCTTGTGAGTAGAGAAAAACCAGAGATCCTGAAGATTAGTAGAAAGGATATGATTGTCAAGAATACATATTAATTCAAGCCTATGCTCATTAACCAAATTCCTAAAGCAAAAAACTTTATCAGGGTTATTGAAACCCCTGATATTCAAAGCTGCCAAGGAAGGACAATTCATAAGGAACTAGGATTTTTTATTAGGGCCTTTACGGTTGCCCTTTCCTCTATACGGTTGCCCTTTCCCCTAGTGCTCCTTTGCCAAGAATGTTCAGTAGAATTCAACATTTTAGTATTAGAAATACTGTTGGGGCTCGTGAAAAGGTTGTTAGACCTAAGCTATTGTCCCGAAGCTAACCAAGAGGGGGATGAATTGGTAATTTAAAATTTCTTATTGGATTTCACCTATTTTTCAAATTGACAAGCATCACAAAGGTGGTCATTAATAAAGTCCAGTTTTGGTATACCTCTCACTAAGTTCTTTTGGGAAATTTTTCTAAGGTTTTTCATGCTATAGTGACAAAGTCTCCTATGACAAAGCCATGACTCATCAGAAATAATTTTCAAACATAAAATAGTAGGAGTTTTGATACAATTTAAATCTAGCATATAAATATTATTTACCCTTAAACCATACAAAATATCATTATCATTTATGCTTAATATGCAGCTAGTAGGAAAAAAATTTTACACTATATCTTTTATCGCATAGCTGACTAATACTTAAAAGATTATGCTTTAAGCTTTCTATAAGTAGCATATTTTCAATGAAAATTTTTTCAATGTTTTCGATCATACCTGATCCAACCAACTTCCTAGTGGTGTTATCTCCAAGTGTAACTCTGCCTCCACTTCTGGCTTCCATCGATATAAATTGTTTAGTATCTCCAGTCAAATGCTTTGAGCAACTACTGTCCAGGTACCAAATACTCTCACGAGGCCTTGTATGAGAGCGTACCGTCAAAATTATCAAATGTTAGACCTGGGAACCCAAACAAGTTTGAGTTCACCTTTTGGAAAAATAAAACTAGATGAATATATGATATGTCTAGGTTTATGCATCTTAGGTTTCCACACTAAATAAGTTTTCTTATGAATAGTACAAGTGTGTGCAATATGTCCAATCATTCCATAAGAATAACACTTAACCCCATGAAATGAATTTCTCAATCTTCTATAATTACCCTATCTCTTCCCGGGTTGTATAAATTTTGGATATAAAATAGGATTCGTAAAATCTTCAAGTGTTGGTGGTTTCCTATTATCCTCAAGAGCTTCCACTTTCAATTTCAAAAATGTGTTCATATCTTTTAGTATATTCTTATCAAAATTCAAGTAGTGCTCTCTACTTTCAGATTCATCCTTAAAATGTTTAAATTCTTCTTCTAATTTTGTATAGGATGATTTTAAAATCTCATTCTCCTTATTCAAGTTATCAAATTCATCAAGTAAGCTCATGTGGTTGTTATCAATCAATGCATGATCTTTCTTAAGAATTTTGTGTTCTCTTTGCAATTCTTGTAATTCTAGAATTGTATTAGCATGCATTTTCTTTAGCTTCCTATATGCATTATGAATTCTTTTAGAAACTTCTAATAATTCAGCATAAGTTAAGACACATACATCTTCTTGATCTGACTGATCAAGATTATCGGCCATCAAACACAAGTTGGTGACTTCCTCTTCCTTTTTAGTTTCTAATGAATCCGAAGCCGAGTCCGCCTAAAAAGCTCTTTAGATTCTCTTCTTGCCCTTCTTCACATTTGGTTTATCCTCTACCTTCTCCTTGCTTGGAGTGGATGTTAGGTTTGGGTAGCTAAATTTTATATGTCCATATTTCATATACTTGTAGCAAATTATATCATTAGAAACCTTAACATTCCTATTGAACTTACCTCTGTTCCACTATTTGTGTCTCTTCTGCTTCCATTTAAGAAAGCTCCTGAATTGTCTAATCATCAAGCAAATATCATCACCATCCTCAGGTTGTGATAGATCACTCTTCGACTTCACTTTCAATGCAATTTTATTTTCCTTTTGTTGTTCTCCTGGATCAATCTTTTTTTGACTCACTTCTTGCTCATAAGCAATTAGTGATCCAAGAAGATTGTCAATAGAGTAAACATTTAAATATTTATACTCTATAATTGCAATTATTTTAACATTATATGAAGCATGCAAACAATGAAGAATCTTATTTACCATTTCAGCATTTGTTAGTTCCCTACCTAATGCACACAAAGAAGTGACTATCTGAGTGAATCTTGTGTACATGTCAGAAATAGATTCATTGGGTTTCATGCAAAATAATTCATAGTCATGTAACAAGATGTTTAGTCTAGATTGCTTAACTTTGTTAGTCCCTTCATAAGTGATACAATGTCTATCCCATATATCCTTTTCACTTTTGCAAGTGAAAACCCGCACGTAGTCTTCTAACATAAGTGCACAAAAGAAATTGTTTAAATATTTTGCATTTAATTATGCTAAGTCATGTTGTTCTACAATCCATTCAGTAAATGATATTTTAACTCTAATGCCATTAACTAATCTAGTTGATTTTTTAAATCCTACTTGAACTAAAATCCACATACAATAATGTAATGAGTGTAAAAATATATACATACATTTTTTCCAAAAATTGAAAGTGATGTTGTCAAACAAAAGTGGTCCAGTTATATAGTAATCTTCTAGTTGTTCCAATTTTTAAATGTTGACATGCTCGTTAATCAAAAAGTAGCTTAAACTTATGATTTTGAAATAAAGCTCTGATATCACTTATTGATTCTTATTAAATCTGTTTTAGGTTGTTAAATCTAAGTTAATGTCCCAAGGCTAACAAAGAGGAGGGGTGAATTGGTACTTTTAAAAATTCCTTCTTGAATTAAAAGTTAGAAACTAGTTAATGATTAGTAGAAAGTTAATTAAGGTTTTAAAAAACAACTTTTCAACCACAAAAGATTAACTTGTAGTAAGTAAGTAAGCAGCAGAAAAATAAATTGACACAATGATTTATAGTGGTTTGGTCAAACACGACCTACATACACTCTATGAAGACTCCCTCTTTAGGTATTTCACACAAGTGTCTCTCATTTTTCCCCCACAGCAAGGAAGAAAAGCCTTCATAAAACTCACTTCCATCAATCCCCGATGCGGCAGAGAACCGTCAAACTTTTACACTCTCCAAGCGTAGGCAGATTACCCTCGACTGTTTACACCCTCCAAGTGTCGGTAGAGAACCATCAGCTGTTCACACTCTCTAAGTTCAGGCAGAGAACCTTCGGTTGTTCACACTTTCTAAGTGTAGGTAGAGAACCTTCATTTGTTCACAATATCTAAGTGAAGGTAGAGAACCTTCATCCTTTTATACCCTCCAAGTGTCGGTAGAGAACCAGATCTTATCCAAAGATCTTCTCACAAGCAATCTAAAAAGATAAGAGGAAGAGTGATAATAAATAATTACAAAGAGATCCTTACCTTCGAGTAACCCTGTGAATCCTTCACACTCTCTTATAATTGCCCTTGAAAAATCATGTAGACAAGATTAGACTCGCGTTAGTTTTAGTGGATCCTTTTATACAAAAAATATAAAAAATTGTCCAGAAAAATGAAGTTTTTAAATTTGAATGTACATGATTGTGTTATACGATCGTATGTTCAAACGTACGAATAGTTTAAATACTGTTGTGTACAAACCCATTGTGAATCAGTACAAAATCATTTTGTACTCGGTCATCATCCTTTACAAATTTAGTTCGTCAGGTACGAATAAAAAATTTTCAAAGTTCGTCTGTACAAAATGTTAGGAAGAAATGAACGAGAACAAAAAAAAAGACATTTTTCCTAGTATGAACATAAATATCGTCCCATACGATCTTTGTCCGAGGATAAAACAAAGGCATTCGTCTCTATACAAAATTAAATATCGTTCGTACGATCTTCGTCCAAGTATAAAATAGAGGCGTTCGTCTCTGTACCAAATTAAATATCGTCCGCATGATCTTCATCTGAACACAAAACAGAGGCATTCATCCCTGTATAAAATTAAATATTGTCCGTACAATCTTTGTTTGAGGACAAAATAGAGGCATTCATCCCTGTACAAAATTAAATATCATTCATATGATCTTCGTCTGAGGATAAAACATAGGTGTTCGTCCCTATATGAAATTAAATATTGTTTGTACAATCTATAATTAGAAAAAAAAATTTTCATTCCTATTCGTTCAAATTCTTATTAGGGAAAATAACTGACCAGATCATCCCGTACGAAGTGATATCGTACAATATAATTAGTTTAAAAATATGAATTTTAAAACTCTCACCCGGTGTGTGTGTGTGTGTGCTCATTTACTCAAATATTGCAATCACACACTCTCAGACTCAATGAAATAAAAAATACATACTTGGATTACAACAAACTCTAAACTATTCTTGATTTGAAGTCTTCAATAATTTAGAGTATGATTTTCCTGAAATGTTTGTACAAATAAGAGAAAAAATAATTCTTCTAAAATATGTTAAGAGAAATAATAATAAAAATTAATACTTGAAATCAACAATAACATACGAGTTGCAAGAATATCAAACATGCAAAACTAGGTAGCAACTATCTCAACACTTTTTATATTACTTCTCTAGTTCCCTCTTAGAGTAAAATCTAATGGAGGCTAAAGAAGTGCAAGATTTAATCATTTGGAGTGTTTAGCCTATGTTTCTTAAAGCAACTCTATAAGTTAAAGGCGGAAGAAGATTAGAGGAGATAGAAGATTTCTAGTGATATCACTTTCTTATATTTTTCGTTCTATCATGAGTTTAATAAAAATGAGTTTGCTAGTCATTCATTCTATGTCTCGCTAATTCTATTATTTTAGATTGATGGTATAAAGTGTATGTTAAGTACTAATAAAGATTGTTATTAGATAACAATAAAAGATATGTTTAATATTATATTGCTCTTTATTTAATGCACATAATGGTCTTATGTGTATTTAAATTATAGTGTGATGTATAACATCGATGGTGGAATGCAAGAACAACAAGAAATATTGAGATACGATGTTTGCAAGCCTAGA
The DNA here is from genome assembly GCA_019514585.1 of Dendrobium officinale. Lineage (NCBI taxonomy): Eukaryota > Viridiplantae > Streptophyta > Magnoliopsida > Asparagales > Orchidaceae > Dendrobium > Dendrobium officinale. The sequence continues at coordinate 136,272 of JACXSL010000816.1, forward strand.
CATAGGATGTAAAATGTTATAAGCGCTTAAGGAGATATTATTACTATAGGAGGTCAACAAATATCTTTTTCACCCTTACAAGCTTGACAGAGTTCTAGGGATGCAAATGCTCTGAATCACATTAACTTTAAGAGTCTCATTAAGAAAGATATGTAATTTATATTCATCAATCTAAAATGCTTTTATTAAAGGTTGTATCAAATATTTCTACTATTTTATTAAATGATAGAAACTTCAAAAATATAATTATTATTTAAGTAGGATAATTATAATAATTAGAGTAAATATTAGTAGTTTATTGTAAGTAAAGCATACATCCTCATTGATTTGACACTCTACTCTATCATATTATTACTTGATTTGGCACATAAATTTATGTATATTTAGTGGGGTTTGTTATTATTTATATCAAAAAAAACCTAAGTATTATTTAGGGGTAATAGAGCCCTAGATTTTTGTATAATTTAAAAGTTCATTCCATAACTCACATCAATTATACACGTTTAAAAAATTATATAATGTTACTATAGGGAAAAGGGTGAAGAAATAAGTGTAATATTATCATATATGAGATTCCATAATATGTAATAAAGGTAGGTGTATGGTATTGGTGCATCTTGAGGAGTTTTCTTAGTTCTTCTAAGGTTTTTAGGCACTTGCGAATAGGGCAATATACATCCTTATAAATTTTATAATTGCAAATATGGCGATCACTTATATAGGCGCTTACCTAAGCATTAACCCTTTAATGGTTACAAAGAATAATTGGAACTACATGGCATCTTTGATTTCAAAAAGATATTTCAATGATTTCAAATTGTTGACATACCTACCAGATCAACCTCCCCCAATAGAATACTAAAGTAGGTATCTTTAACTTCAAATGTAGGCTATCTCTTTGGAAAAGGCATTCTTCAACTGAGGCTTTTCTTTATTTTCATACCAAAAGGAGGGTTATACTCCTCATCACTTATGATAATGTTAGTTGCATAAAAAAATTGGCATCAAGTTTAATACTATTATAACCAGACATATATATGACCTGATACCATAAAGTTCGTACCATGTCTACTAGTGGAAGATGACTTAATATCAATACAAAGCTACTATTTAGTTAGAGAAGTATTGAAGTAAAACTTCTAATTTATATACAATACAAAGCTACTACTAAATGAAATATATAGTGGAAGATGACTTAATATAAAAAAAAAATTCAATAGATCATCCAAAAATACATGTATAATTTAAGTTTTATCTTCCATAATTCTTGGCAACAGATAATATAACCAAAAAAAAGCTAAGATTCCAAAATAAAACCAACCAAACTTAAAAACATATCTACTGCGCATATTGGAGCTTAATATCCAAAACTACTCAACTTGCTCCTTTCCTTTTCTTGGCTTGCAAATAAAAGCAAAATTAGGGATGAGCTAACACAGCTCAGTAGGTTATCATAGCCCAAAAGGAAAATCAATAATTGAAACCAAAAGAATTTAAACTGAAGTATTGTAAGAAGAACTAAAACTAAAATATTTATTGAATATGGATGAATTTAGACAACTGTTGAACTTTACTGAAACTGAAACATAAATAAAAATCTTAAATAAAATCTTAGAAAAGCCCTCAGGCTCCAATTTTTTAGTATATTTATTAGTAAATAGAATCCATCCTTAGTAGACATCTAGCTCTGACACAATAAAATGCCCACCTCGATAGCCCACTGGTTCCGGCCAGCATAATAAAATCCCATATTAGTTGCCCACTAGCTTGGGCATAATAAAATCCCACCTCGACAGTCCACTAGCTCTAGTATAAAAGAATCTCATATTAGTCACCAACTAGAATCAATATAGTAAATTCCACCTCAGCCGCCCACTGGCACTAGCATAATAGAATCTCGTTGGTAGTTCACTAACTCCGTCATAACAAAACCCCACCTTGGTTGCCCACTAGCTCTAACATAATAAAATCCCTTCTCACTTCAAAAATGTCACATTTCTTTCAATATATATATATATATATATATACTCAATGCTTTCATTAAAAAATATATAATCAAACTCAATTCAGAAATTATCAAAATATTTAAAATCTCAATCTCTATAATATATAAAAAGTTACACCGTAAAAGTTTTACCAATTTTAAGTTATCCTCATTTTCTTATAACAAAAATATTAATTTTATCAAAAACAATCTCATGAATATTGAATTATTGAAAACTGTGAGATAAACAAAATGTAACCTACCTCGAGACGAACAACTTTTTCAACTAGCCCATCAGCTAAAAATGACCCGAACGATTCAAAAGAGACTTTATCTCTCTAAAACCCTCTAATTAGCTCTTCTTCTTTAGCTGACATGATGCTCAAATGAATGGAATAGTGGATTAAATTTAAATTTAAGTGCACTTAGTGGCCTTAATTTTAATTGATAGTTAACTCTCTTATGTTAGTGCTCCCCTTGTATTCAGGTGTGGCATATCACCTCCGTGCTTATGGGTTGGGCTATTTTTGGGTTTTAAGTGCTTTTCCTTTTAATTAGGGCAAGTTATTCTCATTATCTTATTCAATCCAAGACTAGTATTTCTTATCTTATTTTTTGATATTTGGATTACTTCTAATTTTTAGGTGTTGGTGAAATCTTAACTATGAGTGTCATTTTAACTATTTTTAATGGTTATTAAGTTCGTGGTGATGTTCAAGGTGTAATATCAGAATCTGCTCCAGGATCGTCCAGGACGATCTGTTGAGAATTTGTTCCAGAATTTGCCCAGATTTGCTCCAGGTGATTTTCTGTATGCATCGTCCAGGCCGATTGAGGCTTCGGCCAGGCCGATTGGCACTGTTCAAAATATCGGCCTGAAACTAGTTCTGGGAACCGTCCAACACGATCCAATTTGGTCTGATCGTCCTGGGATGATCTGGCGATCGGCCGAGCCGATCTGAGTATTATAAAGCTGAAATCAGTCGTTTTGAAGAGAGAGAAAATAAAAAAAATAAAATATCTGATTTTGAGGAGAGAGAAGTCGAGGGCATTTTTGGAAAAGTTGATTTTCGGGCGACGCGGAGCCGTTTTCGTACGAAGAGACTGTTCAGGATTTTGCTGTACGCAAGGTAAGGCACATTCCGCCTTTCTCAATTTTCAGAACCGTCGTGTTTGGCGGTATTTTCTGTCCGGATTTTGTTTCCGTTAGCGATTTTCGTCCGTATCTTTTGATTGGTTCAGTTTTTACCGCGTAACTTTTTGTATATTGTTGTCGTGCCGAGTGCGCACGTTTTGACTATATTTTGAAGATTTTTGTCCGGGTATTTTTGATTCGACTGGGTTTTATTTCGACTGGATTTTTCTGTGTAGTCAAAAATTTTCTGTGCAGTAGAATAAATATTCTGAAATGTTGATATCTATATTCTGTGCAAATTTGGTATTTTGTGATTTTCAGGAAAATTTGTGTAAATTCCGTATACTGCCGTTGTGCTGCCCGATTTTTGTCTGATTTCTGATTTGTCCGGATTTCTTCTGAATTGATATGCTATATGTATATGCTATAAAAAGGGAGCTATAAGGGGCCTGGATCCTATGAGATTCAGTTAGTGTCTGGGGAAAACTTAGATGAGCTCAAGTTGGAGAAATATCTGTTATATTCCGGATCCGATGAATTCTATTATTCGGGTGCCGTGAGCACATTTAGCTTAGCTATTAATTATTCAGCAAATTTCTGGTGCCGTGAGCACAAGGGAGACATAAGGGTCAGAATCCGTAGTGATTCTATTTAGTTTAGCTTAGCTATTAATTAAATATCTGATATCTGATTTCTGATATGATTCTGATTTCCATATCTGTTCTGTAAGCAAATATGGTTCTGATTTCCGTATCTGTTCTGTAAGCAAATCTGATTCTGATTTCCGTATGATATGAATCTGATTCCGATCTGTAAGATATGATTCTGATATGATTCTTATACGATATGATCTGTAATTCTGATTTCTGATTCTGTTAATGTGATCTGTCTAATCTGATCTATTTTTTATATCTGTTCCGTTCAGTTATGTTCCGATATGAACTGAATTTCTGATTTCTGTACGATTCTGACTCTGTTGATTTATTCTGTTCTGATTTGTATTCTGATGTGATCTGATCTGTACGACTCTGATTCTGGTTTGATATATGTCCGTATAAGTTCTGATTTGATTCTGTTCTGATTTGAGATACGATTATGTTCCGATTTCTGATTGGATTTTGGTCCGATGTATTTGGTTTTGGATTCTGAGAATTTTGATTAGAGGTTTGTTGCTTTGCTGAGCTGTTGAGCTCACTCTTGTTTTCTGGTGGTTTTCAGGTTCTGGGAAAGGGAAGGAAGTCCAGGAATTGAGTTCAGAGTCTGATCAGTATAGGTATTGTTTTTGTACTTTTGATTTTTGTACAGTCATGGCTTTTCTATTCTATCTTTCTTTCTGGTTAAAAGCCATGTACTGTATTTGTAGATGATTGTTTTGAGGAAAAGAAAAGAAAGAAAAAGATAGATGTTTTGTTCCGCTGTGCTTGATGATTCATAGTAGCTCTGTGTTTGTGTGTCTGTTGAGTTTAATTATTTGGAAGATTCAGTTTCGAACCAAATTCCATAACCAGATCCTAGTCAGTCTGTTCGTTCCATGTCGCGACCCGGTGCGAGCGGGATCCATCCCGGATTGGGTCGGGTCGTGACAAACTTTAGTGGTATCAGAGCATTGGTTATGGAATTTGGGATTGTGTAAAACAGAGCTATAGGAAGTGATCAGTGAGTCTGTCTGGGGGTAGTTTTGGTTTGTTCGGCTTTTTATTGTGTTGTTTTTGTGATAATTTTCTGGATTTTTTTGGATTTTCTGTATGGATCAGCCCGACCCAGACATGACAGACGGGCAGAGTGCCAGTCAGGCAGCACCAGTGGGGAGTACAGCCCCGGTGGCTAGTGCAGACACACTTTCTCAGTTTGCTACACTTGTTGCTCAGATGATGAGCGAGACTCAGAGCAGAGCTGTTACTGTCAGATCTGATGACATTGATAGATATTTGCAGTTGTTTTTGAGGTTGAAACCTCCGAGATTTGAGGGAGCTGTTGAGCCCAGAGCAGCCGAGGAGTGGCTGAGGAGATTGGAAAAGACTTTTGACGAAATGCAGTGTCCGTCAGACAGGAAGGTTCCATTAGCTATTTTTCTGTTGGATGGAGAGGCTGAGCACTGGTAGGAAGGTCAGCAGGCAGCCAGATTTCAGGGCAGATTGAACTCTTTGATTACCTGGGAAGAGTTCACTGAGGTATTCCGAGATTGGTTCGTTCCCCCATCTGCACGACAGCAGATGTAGGAGACTTTTCTTAGGCTTGTTCAGAGGAGCAAGACGGTGATGCAGTATGAGGCTGAGTTTACTGCCTTAGCCAGGTATGCTCCGCAGCTGGTTAGTACTTCTGCTGAGAGGTGCTACAGATTTCTGAGGGGATTACGAGATATACTTTGAGGAAGCCCCTGATACCGTTCCGGATTACTGATTTTTCTGAGCTTGTGGAGCGAGCTCGTTTGATAGAGAATGACATGACAGCTACTCAGCAGCGGTGGACTGCGAGTAGGAAGAGATTTGGAAGTGAGACTTCTGGCAGTGGTTCCTCTGGGAAGAGGAGATTTGTAGCTGGTTCTGGATCGGTTGACTCCAGGAGGAGCGGAGGGTCGTCTGGTACTGCTACCAGTACGACGAGTTCTAGTTCTGTCAGTATGGCACCTGTGTGCCAGAGTTGTGGACGGCGACATCATGGCCAATGCTACAGGATGGCTGGTCTGTGTTTCAGATGTGGTCATCCAGGACATAGGATTGCAGAGTGTCCACAGGCTGGATTTGATCGGCTTTATGAGTTCCGATCTGAGGGTTCTATTAGACCTGTCAGTTCAGCAGGAAGACCGAGGACTGTTCCTCCTCGTCCTGAGGGATTTTCTGGTAGAGGTGGTAGTTCTAGTTCTGTACCACGGAGACCACCTACTGTTCAGAGGGAGCATAGTAGTTCTGTTGCTTCAGCTCCTGCTCCAGTTCAGCCACGAGTTTACAGCCTGAGTCAGCAGGAGGCTCGTGATGCTCCAGATGTTGTGACAGGTATGATTTATATTTCTGATCAGCCCTGTCGTGTTTTGTTTGACTCTGGAGCGAGTCATTCTTTTCTGTCCGAACAATGTTTTGAGACTTTACATTCGGATTCAATGGTTTTACCAGTTTCTCTGTCTGTGATTTTACCGGCTGGGAGTCCTTTGATTGCTCAAAAGTTTTATTTGTGTGAGATCGACATCACTAGCAAGAGGTGGAAATCGAGTCTGATTCTGTTGCCGATTTCATCGTATGATGTGATTCTGGACATGGATTGGCTGAGTCAGTATGAGGCCCAGATAGACTGTCTGAAGAAGCAAGTGAGCTTGCTTATGGCTGGAGAGAGATTTGTATTTCAGGGCTTACGAGATGTTCTCTCCAGTCTGATTTCTGTTTTGGAAGTAAGCAGGATGTAGAAGAAGGGATGCCCAGTGTTTTTGGCTTCGGTGCGGGATCTGAACCTGGAGGTTGGTTCTATTTCTGAGATCCCAGTGGTACGGGAGTTTGCTGATGTTTTTCCTGAGGAATTGGTTAGTTTACCTCCGGATAGAGATGTGGAGTTCTCTATCGATGTTTTTCTGGGTACCGCTCCTATATCAAAAGCTCCGTACAGGATGGCACCGAAAGAACTTTTTGAGTTGAAAGTTCAACTTCAGAAGTTAGTTGACAGAGGCTTTGTCCGTCCTAGTGTTTCTCCTTGGGGAGCACCTGTTTTGTTTGTGAAGAACAAGGACGGGACACTCCGTATGTGTGTGGATTACAGAGATTTGAACAAGGTCACAATCAAGAACAAGTATCCTTTGCCTCGGATTGATGACTTGTTTGATCAGCTTTCCGGATCTTCAGTATTTTCGAATATTGATTTGAGATCCGGATACTATCAGGTGAAGGTGAAGGAAGCTGATGTGGTGAAGACAGCTTTCAGTACTCGGTACGGGCACTACGAGTTCTTGGTTATGCCTTTTGGGGTAACCAATGCGCCTGCTATTTTCATGGATCTGATGAACCGAGTATTCAGGAAGTATTTGGATCAGTTTGTGATCGTCTTCATCGACGATATTCTAGTATATTATGCTTCTGAAGATGACCATGCCAGACACTTGAGGATTGTATTGGAGACTCTGAGGCGGCATCAGCTGTATGCCAAGTTCTCCAAGTGTGAATTCTGGCTGAAGAGTATTTCATTTCTGGGGCATGTAATTAGCGGAGAAGGTATTTCTGTTGATCCCCAGAAGATTCAGGCAGTTGCTGATTGGCCAAAGCCGACTACGGTATTTGAGGTACGTAGTTTCTTGGGCATGGCCGGGTATTATAGGAAATTTGTGAAAGGATTCTCACAGATTTCGACTCCTCTGACGAGACTGACACAGAAGTCAGTACCTTTTATTTGGACACCGGAGTGTGAAGCTAGTTTTCAGAGATTGAAGGATTGTCTGACTTCAGCTCCAGTGTTAGCACTTCCGTCAGGTACGGAAGGATTTCAGGTGTTCAGTGATGCTTCACTGAAAGGACTGGGATGTGTCCTGATGCAGCATGGTCAGGTAATTTTTTATGCTTCGAGACAGTTGAAACCACATGAGAAGAATTACCCGACACATGATTTGGAATTAGCTGCAGTGGTATTTGCTTTGAAGATTTGGCGTCATTATCTGTATGGCGTCAGATGTGAGATTTTTACTGATCATAAGAGCCTGAAGTACATTTTTACCCAGAAAGATCTGAATTTGAGACAGAGAAGATGGCTCGAGTTGATCAAGGACTATGATTTGACTATTCAGTATCAGCCTGGTAAGGCGAATGTGGTAGCGGACGCTCTGAGCAGGAAATCTTCTGGACTATCAGGTTTGCAGCTTACTTGTGATGACTTTCTGATTCGAGACATGGAGCGATTGCAATTGGAGGTTATTTCCTCCAGTAGTTTGGATTTGGCTCAGATGAGTATTCAGTCTTCTTTGGAGACAAGGATTCAAGAAGCCCAGAAGTCAGATTCTGATTATTCAAAGTTGATTGCTCAGATTAGATCCGGTAAGACTCCTGAACTTCGAATTTCTGATTCTGGTGCTATTTTCTGCAAGAACAGGTTGTGGGTACCTGTGTCTGGAGATTTGAGGCAGGAGATTCTGTACGAATCTCACCATTCCGGCTACACGATTCATCCAGGCAGTGATAAGATGTATGCTGATATGAAGCTTTTGTTCTGGTGGCCTAGAATGAAGAAGGATGTGGCAGAGTTTGTGTCGAGATGCGAAGCCTGTCAGTTGGTGAAGGCAGAGCATCAGCGACCAGGTGGACTATTGCAGTCGTTGCCTATCCCTGAGTGGAAGTGGGAGGAGGTGAAGATGGACTTTGCGATGGGTTTTCCTCGATCTAGACAAGGGCACGACGCTGTTTGGGTGGTAGTAGATCGATTGACGAAGTCCGCCCATTTTCTTCCGATCAGACAGACCGATCCGGTGGATCGTTTGGCACAGATATATGTGAAGGAGATAGTCAGATTGCACGGTGTGCCTCGAGTGATAGTTTCTGATCGAGATGGACGATTTACTTCCAAACTTTGGAAAGGCATTCAGCAAGGCTTGGGTACGAAACTGCATTTCAATACAGCCATTCATCCTCAGACCGATGGACAGTCTGAGAGGACTATTCAGGTGTTGGAAGATCTGTTGAGACTTTGTGTTTTGGATTTTGGCGGAAGCTGGGAGGATCATATCCCTTTGATTGAGTTTGCTTATAACAACAGTTTTCAGTCCAGTATCGGTATGGCACCGTACGAGGCTCTGTATGGTAGGAAGTGCCGTACTCCTTTGACTTTGACTGAGATTGGAGATAGACAGGAGCTGGGTGCTACTTTTGTTGAGGAAACTGTTAAGAAAATCAGCTTGATAAAAGAAAGATTAAAAGCTGCTCAGGATCGACAGCAGAAGTATTACAATCAGAAGCACAGGTTTGTTGAGTTTCAAGTTGGTGACTTTGTGTATGTCAAAGTCAGCCCGATGAAGGGTGTGAGCAGATTTGGTCAGGTGAGTAAGCTTAGTCCAATATATGTTGGACCTTTTGAAATTTTGGAAAGAATTAGAAAATCTGCTTACCGACTGTTGCTTTCTGATTCAATGCCTGACGTGCATAACGTGTTTCACGTATCCACTTTGAGGAAGTGGGTATCAGACTCTGGGAAGAAGGTATCAGCTGATGAGGTTGAGATTCAGGAGAATCTAGCGTACAAGGAAGAGCTAGAGTTAATTTTGGCGTACGACGTCCGAAAGTTAAGAAATAAACAGATTCCGATGGTTAAAGCCAAGTGGAAGCACCGGACTGCACGGGAAGCGACTTGGGAGAAGGAGTCTGACATGAGACAGTCGTACCCGTACTTATTCTGACTGAGTTTGGATTGGATAATGTCGAGGACGACATTTTTCTGAAGTTGGGGAGATTGTAATATCAGAATCTGCTCCAGGATCGTCTAGGACGATCTGGGATCGTCCTGGGACGATCAGTTGAGAATTTGTTCCAGAATTTGCCCAGATTTGCTCCAGGTGATTTTCTGTATGCATCGTCCAGGCCGATTGAGGCTTCGGCCAGGCCGATTGGCACTATTCAAAATATCGGCTTGAAACTAGTTCTGGGAACCGTCTAGGACGATCCAATTTGGTCTTATCGTCTTGGGACGATCTGGCAATCGGCCGGGCCGATCTGAGTATTTTAAAGCTGAAATCAGTCGTTTTGAAGAGAGAGAAAATCAAAAAAATAAAATATCTGATTTTGAGGAGAGAGAAGTCGAGCGCATTTTGGAAAAGTTGATTTTCGGGCGACGCGGAGCCGTTTTTGTCCGAAGAGACTGTTCAGGATTTTGCTGTACGCAAGGTAAGGCACATTCCGCCTTTCTCAATTTTCAGAACCGTCGTGTTTGGCGGTATTTTCTATCCGGATTTTGTTTTCGTTAGCAATTTTCGTCCGTATCTTTTGATTGGTTCAGTTTTTACCGCGTAACTTTTTGTATATTGTTGTCGTGCCGAGTGCGCACGTTTTGACTATATTTTGAAGATTTTTGTCCAGGTATTTTTGATTCGACTGGGTTTTATTTTGACTGGATTTTTCTGTGTAGTCGAAAATTTTCTGTGCAGTAGAATAAATGTTCTGAAATGTTGATATCTATATTCTGTGCAAATTTGGTATTTTGTGATTTTCAGGAAAAATTTGTGTAAATTCCGTATACTGCCGTTGTGCTGCCCGATTTTTGTCTGATTTCTGATTTGTCCGGATTTCTTCTGAATTGATACGCTATATGTATATGCTATAAAAAGGGAGCTATAAGGGGCCTGTATCCTATGAGATTCAGTTAGTGTCTGGGGAAAACTTAGATGAGCTCAAGTTGGAGAAATATCTGTTATATTTCGGATCCGATGAATTCTATTATTCTGGTGCCGTGAGCACATTTAGCTTAGCTATTAATTATTCAACGAATTTCTGGTGCCGTGAGCACAAGGGAGACATAAGGGTCAGAATCCGTAGTGATTCTGTTTAGTTTAGTTTAGCTATTAATTAAATATCTGATATCTGATTTCTGATATGATTTTGATTTCCGTATCTGTTCTGTAAGCAAATATGGTTCTGATTTCCGTATCTATTCTGTAAGCAAATCTGATTCTGATTTCCGTACGATATGAATCTGATTCCGATCTGTAAGATATGATTCTGATATGATTCTGATACGATATGATCTATAATTCTGATTTCTAATTCTGTTAATGTGATCTGTCTAATCTGATCTGTTTTTTATATCTGTTCCGTTCAGTTCTGTTCCGATATGATCTGAATTTCTGATTTCTATACGATTCTGACTCTGTTGATTTATTCTGTTCTGATTTATATTCTGATGTGATCTGATCTGTACGACTCTGATTCTGGTTTGATATATGTCCGTATAAGTTTTCATTTGATTCTGTTCTGATTTGAGATACGATTCTGTTCCGATTTCTGATTGGATTTTGGTCCGATGTATTTGGTTTTGGATTCTGAGAATTTTGATTGGAGGTTTGTTGCTTTGCTGAGCTGTTGAGCTCACTCTTGTTTTCTGGTGATTTTCAGGTTCTGGGAAAGGGAAGGAAGTCTAGGAATAGAGTTCAGAGTCTGATCAGTATATGTATTATTTTGTACTTTTGATTTTTGTACAGTCATGGCTTTTCTGTTCTGTCTTTCTTTCTGGTTAAAAGCCATGTACTGTATTTGTAGATGATTGTTTTGAGGAAAAGAAAAGAAAGAAAAAGATAGATGTTTTGTTCCGCTGTGTTTGATGATTCATAGTAGCTCTGTGTTTGTGTGTCTGTTGAGTTTAATTATTTGGAAGATTCAGTTCCGAACCAAATTCCATAACCAGATCCTGGTCAATCTGTTCGTTCCGTGTCGCGACCCGGTGCGAGCGGGATCCGTCCCGAATCGGGTCAGGTCGTGACACAAGGGCTCTATCAATCATAGTTTTTTGCTACTATTTTGGGTTGTTCTCCGGTTTGGTTGTGGTAATCTTCCTATTTTTGGGCTTGATGGCTGTCTTATATGTCGCCTCCTTTATATGAAGAATTTCTTATGTGGAATGAAGAACTCTTCATCTAGGTACTATTTTTTGTTTTCTATTAGTTGGACCTTCAGCTCAACATTTGTGTTGGTGTTGAATGGAGAATATCCACTTGGAAGTTTTTTTCTTCATTATTACTTTTTACAATTTATCTTGCTACTTTCGTGTGTATATGATTGGAATCAATGGTAATTTGGTTAATGATGTTATACATATCCTGCTTCCTACATTTTTCTTCTGTTGCAACTCGAGCTCACGAGTTTTATATTTTTGATGATAACAAACATCTTTATATCTCAAAGCATTTTTTATTCTATATTTTTTTGTGTGTATACTAACATTTTAGGAATACCATGCATCATCAAACAAATAATCAAAGCTCAAGATATTGTTGAATAATGTTGTGTTGAAAAGGGTCTGTAATATTCATTGATTTAATTTTTGATTTCTTGAGTCAAGTCATGTAAGGAAGTATGCTTGCTTGGTGACCACGCACACACACTGAAGAAAGTGAGATCTACACAAATCAAGAAGATCAAGTTTTAAACTAATCATACTGGATGATTTTGGATCATCGAGGATTATCCTTTATAATCTTGGAAAAGAGCCGCCAATGTCAAAGTAGGCAAAACTTCAAGTTTAAAGTTTTTTTCTAATCATCCCGGATGATCCGATCATTCTGGACGATGGATACCAATCATGCCTAAATTGATCATGTGATTAAGGGACTAATTATGGTTAAATTTTTGAATCATATCATTTTGGACGATCTGTATATCATCCTGGACAATGTTTGCCGACATACTTGATTTTTCCAAATCGATCATAACGAAATACCATAATTTCTCTTCTAATCGTCCCAAAAAATCCACAATAACATCATGGACGATATGTACATTTTTGTACTGATCGTCATAGACTATCCTAACATCATCCAGAACTATCCTGTCAAATTTTGCACTTTGTACCTGATGATCCTACTATTGTCCAGGCTAATATTTTGCACCGAAATTGAGTTTTAGGGTTTCTAGAAGCGCTCTTTTTAGGCACATCGTACAAAACGATACCGTAATTTTCCTAGATTATAATGTCAGTTTGGTGCATTTAAGAGCCTTTTTGGAGCTCTTCTATTTAAGCTTTGTCAAAGATTTTGTATGTTTCTTTGGGAGCCATTGAGGCTTCATTTCTTCTAGAGAAAACTTGAAGAAAGAGCTTGAAAGGGAGAGAGGAAAAGGGTGGAGTTTGAGAGAGGGAGAAGATCCTTATAGGGGGTTTCAAGGGAGTGTGGAGGTGGTTTCACACTGTTGCTCTGGCGAGCTTGCACCTTAGTACCATCGAATTCAAGGCTCATCTCAAGGGAAGTTTTGGGAAGAAGAAGATCTCTTTGGTGTCAAAGGACCCGCTACTCCGCCGCACCAGGGAAGGTGGAAGTGATTTTGTAAGGGCTTCTTTGCCTAGCTGGGTGGGCTAAAGGAGAGACACTGAGTTTAGTGCAATACTCGGATGGTGCCTTCGAGGAGTGGACGTAGGTCAAGGTTTGACCGAACCACTATAAATCTGGTGTGTTCTTTCCTATATTATTTCTATATTTAATTTTTGCATTGTATTTTCTAGTGGTGAATCATGGTTTGGTTTGGTTTGAGTTTTGATTGAAAGATTTTTAAAACTCCAATTCACCTCTCTCTTGGTCAGCCTTGGGCTAGTTCATAAGGGTCTAACTTCCCTAACGAACTTTCACCTTCAAATCTTGTTTAGTTCAGCTTTCTATTTATGTGGGACTATCCCTTAATTAATTATTCCATTATTTTATTAAGGATTTTAGTTGTTCATCCTAAATTAGTTGCATTTTTTTCTATGTTGGTCTGCTAGTGGGTCTTCCTCTTTAGATAAGATTATATTATACTATTTTTTTCATTGGTCTTCATAGTGTGTTCAATCTTTGACTGCTTCCTCTTAAATATTTCAAGGATTGGTTTCTTCCTCTCACTTATTTTTTCCATTTTTTTTATTTTATATATATTGCAGAATTTAACTAATATGAAGGATTAAGTAATATGAAGGTAGACTTACTGGATTGAAAGCTCCTTCTAATCTTTCTACTAATGACTAGCTCTTTTTTTTGTTGGGGTGCCTTATTGTCTCTGGTTTGCTTGGCTTTTTTATTCCTGGAGCCTCTAGGTGGGTTTGTTTGGTCTTTTTTTCTAGGGCTTCTAATGATTGGTGGCTTTTATTTGGGCTTTAGGGCTCTTCCTTGTTAGTGGTTTGGATCTTTCGAGTTGTGTTGTTTGTGGGGTTTTTAAGTTGTCTTTAGGTGGTGGGTTGGGGCCTTTTTGGTGTTATGCTCGATAGCTTCTACTCCACTCCTTGTTTGGTGGTGCTTATGCTCCTTTACTGATGTTGTGTTTAGTTGGAGGTTTTTTTCGTGCATGTTATAAATTCTAGTTTTAGATTATGGATAATGTTTTGGCTAGTTCTTGTTGATGGAGTTACTTTATTGGAGCTTGTCCTCTATAAGGGTTCTTTGGTCATTTTGTTGGTTGCAGGTTTGTTGATTCTTATGTAGATTCCCCTCTCCCAATCATGTGGCTTAGATCACTAACTATCTTAATTTGATTATTCTTCTCTTTAGATTAAAATGTGAAATGATGATGGAATTGGATAACTTATTGAAATTAAGATGCTAAAAGATCCTACGACTTCAATTCATATTGATACCTAGGCATTGTTAGTATTTTCTTACTGCTTTTTAAAGCAGCTTTCTTGTACAAATTTTTTATATTTTTTTACTAGAAAAGCTGCTTTAAGAAGTAGTAAGAAAACCATCCCAAATGAAGTCTTAATCCTCACCTTTAATACTACATTCTATGAACTAGTCTTATTTGTAAATTCTTCATTATCATTGTAATGCTAGCTTTTAAACTTTTAATTACTGGATTGATCTTCACATTTTTTACTTATTCAATAACCATTTAAATTCAACCTGAATTCATTTTCTATACTAGAAATAGAAATCATGTATGATGATGCATCATAGCATCAAATATATTGTATAGTTTTCACTCAAATGATATTTTGGTTCATATAGTTGGTGATGTTGGAGATACCATATTGTCTCTATTTTCACAGGTTTGTCTTCTCCTACCCTAATCTCTGGTGTTATCCTCTCATTATTATTTCTTAATCTTTTGGATTTGGAGAAATTTCTTCAAACTTTGATAACTTATAGATAAAAGTTTCATCAATGCAAGGTTACTGTATATAGAATGGTAGAACTGAATTTGTTAAGGTAAGAAGGTCTATAAGCATTTCCTAATCTGCACATATAGAAAATTACTTGTGAAATTTTCTATATTGGGTCAATTTATTATATAAACATCTATAGTGAATGATTATTTGGTAGTTTAATGATATTGTTAAATGATTATTTAAAGTTTTCTTTCGTTAGATGAAATTATAGCAAGTGGATAAAGAGAAATTTTCATTACCATATCTACCAAATACATAAAAAGAGATTGGGTTTCTTTTATTAGTTCACAAATTATCATAAAACGTTTAATTCAAGCTACATATAAGAAAGACTGTGCATATGAAACAAAATAAAATTAAAACATTAATTTATAAAATCTTTTGAGCAATATCTATTATACAAGGGAATGCAATACCAACTCCATTATTATAAAGAGAAGATTACAAAATTGTAAATAAAATAATAAGGTCTGGGAAGAAAAATTAAAATTTTAAAACTAGTTATATTGTAAGATATTAATCTGACAAGACAATTGGTAATAATCAAACCAAATAATCATTATCAATTATTTTCTTAAATATATAAATTTTAAATTAATTTAATTTTTTATACTATATGATAGGAATCATACTAGATAATTATTTATATAATTTGTCGAATTAAGGGCAAAGAATCAAGAAGAGTAATTATTTATGTAGTCATATGTCTTGAGCATTCACTATCCAAGAACCACATGCCTTCATTGATTTTACTATGAAGATATTCGTACAAAAGAAAATCAAATGTTAACTTTTGAAACCCAAATATTTTTGGTCCACATTCTAAATGAGCACTATGATATCTATTATGTATGGTATATAAAGTACTTGAATTTTATGGTACCCATATAAAAGCTGATTGTTTAGTATTTCTTGATCAACGATTATAGTAATAAAAAGAGATATGAACTTTTCTACCACAATAATTACACCAAATATTAGTGTTTGCATATGGCTTAGCATGATGTCTCTGTGATATATAAGAAGAATTTTTATTTAGCATTGTACTTATGAAACTCTATAATGAACTTATGATTTCATGTATAATTCTAATCATATTTTTAACAAAATATTTTCTCTTTCAAGTTTACAAATAAGTAAAGAACGATCTAATAAAGAACTATTTTGATTTTTCAAATCATCGCATTCATTTTTTAATTCATTGAAATGCATATCTAAATTTTTATGCTTATTTTCTAAAACATTATATTTTCTCTTTAATGTTTTATATTCAACAACTAATTCATTAAATGCAACATCTAATTCTGCATATGATAAACCATTACATACCATTTGAGCATCACAATCAAATTCTCCTTGTTCCATAAGACAAATGTTCACTTCTTCATCTGATGAACTAGATTCATCTAATTTTGGGTTGTCCCACAAAGCGTTATTCTTTTTGAAATGGTTCTTTTCTTTCTTGTCACTCTTTCTCTCCACATGCGTATCTTTCTTTTTTGAATCAATAAGATTTGGACTATCTCCTCTTGCATATCCATACTTCTTACAATGATAGTAAATAATCATTTCTCCCTTATGAAATTTCTTAGTTTAAAATTTATAATTTCTTAATTTTTAATTTCTTTGATTTTTTTTTTCTTCTTAGTAAGCTTTCAAATCTTCTTAAAAGCATGGCTACCTCATCACTATCTTCATTAGAGCTTGATGAACTAGGCTCATCATTATCATCAACATGTAAAGAAATGGTGAACTAGGCTCATCATTACCTTTCTCTTTCATTTTCTTTGAGGAGCTATCCAACTTATCCCTTTTAAAAATAATATGTCCATATGCTGTCAAAGAATCCAAAAGCTGATCAAGTGAATAAGAAGATAAATTTTTAGCCTCACTAATTACAGTTACTTAAGCATCCCATTCTTTGGAAAGTCATCTAAGAATCTTATAAATTAAGTCTTGATTTTTATATGTTCTTCCAAGAGAATGTAATGTGTTAATTATTTTCATAAATATAGTATATATATCATAAATAGACATAAAAGGAGACATACAAAATAATTTATATTCATTTAAATCTTGTGTCTTTTTATTTTCTGCTATTTTCTTACTTTACTGTTTCTGTTGATCTATGGTTGAAAAATATTTTTCAAAAATTCATTAAATTTTTTATCGATTTAAAAATTAAAGAGGGAAATTTTTTAAATTATCAATTCACCCCCCTCTTGGTTAGCCACTGGGATATAAGCTTATGTCTAACAACCTAATTCATATTGAACAAGTTTCAACATGCACTACCCCACCATCCAATAAAAATACAGCTAATATAACTCTTCTCTCAGGAGGATAATGAATTCCTTCTAGATTCTTCCCTATCCTTATTAGTCAATCCTCAACTATTTCAGGCTCAATAACACTTGAAAATCTATAAGGCTATTATCTTAATAAATTTTATATATATATCTATATATCTATATATAATTTTAGACTATTTCTTTTTCACTTTTTGTTGTTGTCAAAAAGGGGGAGAAATTGTTTCTCTTGTTCTTGTATTTATTTTTATTTTGAGTTGTTGTATTATTTTTTTTAATTTTTTTATTCAAATTGCCTCCTTATTTTTATGTATTCATCAGTTCAGGGGGAGTTTAGAAGATTCTTGAAATTTGAAATCCTACAAACAATAATTATTTTGCCTTCATCAAAAATGGGGAGATTGTTAAGAGATTTGCTATTTGCATGTTTTACATTCTTGCAACTTGTATAGTTTTGATGATTTCAAATATTATTATTTTATGTATAGTTATCTCCTAACACTTTATGAGAAATTTGTATTTGCTCTTGTGTGTACTAATATTTCAGGAAAATTAAACTCCCGACTAAAAAGACTTCAAATCAATTTTAACATGGAATCCTCTATATTTTTTGAAGAGTGTAAATGTTCTTTTAATTGAGAGGGAGTGATTGTAGTTGAGTAAATTAAAATATACACACACACACTCACTTAAGGAGATTATGAATTTCTATACTGATCGTACGGGACAATTTTCATTCGTACGGGACGATCAGACAGTTATCTCCTAATAAGAGCACATGGAACGAATAGGAACTCCAAAGAAATTTTTTTAACTCCTGATCATCCAGGACGAAATATTTTTGTCCCAGGACAACTTGGGCTCTTTAAAAATTTCGTCCAGATGAAATCTTTTTCATCCCAGGACGACTTGGGCTCTGTAAAAATTTTGTCCAGACGAAATCATTTTCGTCCCAGGATGACTTGGGCTCTGTAAAAATTTCATCCAGATGAAATCATTTTCATCCAAGGATGACCTGGGCTCTATAAAAGTTTCGTTCAGATGAAATATTTTCATCCCAAGATGATGGAACCGACTTAGACAATTTTCTAATTTCGTTATGCAGTTTTTGGAACCGACCCTAGAATAACCATTCGTACTGGACGAACCTAGTTCGTACGGGACAATCAGTGTGTACAAATTGATTTCGTACACATATACATAGAGATCATTTCCAAGGCTGTTAAGTAAAATCGTCCGGGACGATCCTGTGCATGATGACTTGAAATTTGCCATTTTTAGATGATTTTTCTTGTCTCTTCTATAATTAGGCTATTCTAAACTGTCACTTAATCTTTTTGCTTACTGATCTTCGTGCCTATTGAGAATAGAGTCAAGGAGAGAGTGTGAGAGAGCATTTGAAGAAGATTTCTTTCCATTGGAGCGTGAAGGTTTCACTTGGTACTCAAAGGTAAGAGTTTCTACTTTTAAGTTTGAGATTACTTCACTCTTCTCTCTTTTCTTTTAGATTTGGATTTGTGAAGAAGATCTTTAAGGAGATTCGGTTCTCTGCCGACACTTGGAAAGTGTGAACAGCCGAAGGGTTCTCTGCCCACACTAGGAGAGTGTGAAAGGATGAAGGGTTCTTTGGCCACATTAGGAGAGTGTGAAAGGACGAAAGGGTTCTTTGCCCACACTAGGAGAGTGTGAAAGGATGAAAGGTTCTCTGCCTACACAGGGGGAGTGTGAACAGACGAATGGTTCTCTACCACACCGGGTAGTGGTGAAAAGAGTTTTTAAAGGTTTCTTCGCCTTAATGAGGGTGCTAAAGGAGAGTCACTATTGGTATTAGTGCAATACTCAGAGGGTGCCTCTGGGAAGTGTTGAGTCCAGTAATTAGATTGTTAAGCCTAAGTAAATGTCCCAAGGCTACCAAGAGGGGGGTGAATTGGTAGTTTTTAAAATTTTAAACCCTCTTAATAATAAAGTTGAACCGAAATAAAATTTTCTTTTAAAGTTAGTAGAAAAATGTTTTTCAACCACAGAGTTGTTTAAACTGAAATTTAAAGTGCGGAAACGTAAAAGCTATAAAGTAAATGACACCAGATTTATAGTGGTTCGGTCTATAACCAGACCTACATCCACTCCTCAGAGGCACCCTCTGAGTATTGCACTAATACCAATAGTGACTCTCCTTTTGCACCCACAGCAAGGCGGAGAAGCTCTTACAACACACTCTTTTCACCACTCCCCGGTGCGGTAGAGAACCGTCCGTCCTTTTACACAAAACCCAGTGTTGGCAGAGAACCGTCGTCCTTTCACACCCTCCAAGTGTAGGCAGAGAACCGTCGTCCTTTCACACTCTCCTAGTATGGGCAGAGAACCCTTCGTCTGTTCACACTCTCCAAGTGTGGGCAGAGAACCCTTCGGCTGTTCACACTCTCTAAGTGTCGGCAGAAAACCGGATCTCCTTGACAGATCTTCTCACAAGAATCTAGTAGGAAGAAAGAAAAAGAGTGAAGAAATCCAATTTCACAAGTAGAGACTCTTACCTTAGCAATCCAAGTGAAGCCTTCTCGCTCCAGTGGTAGGAATCCTTCTTTGAATGCTCTCTTCCACTCTCTCCTTAGCTATTCTCCCAAGAGGCACGAAGATCAAATGACAAAAAGATTGGGTGGCAGTCTAATTTGGACTATTTATATAAAAGACAAGTGAAACCGCCCAAAAACTGCAAATTTTCAATTCTGTACGCAGTGGATCGTCCTGTACGATCCTGGATCGTCCTGTACGATTTTACTTAAACGATCTGAAACGACCCAATTTGTATATGTGTACAAACTGACTTCGTACAGCTGATCGTCCTGTACGAACATGGTTCGTCCAGTACGAACGGTTATTACAAGGTCGGTTCTAGAAACTGCTGAAAACTGTTCTAAGTCGGTTTATCGTTTGAACGAAAATGTGATCGTCTGGACGAAAATTTTCCATAGAGCCGATCGTCCTGGACGATTATTTATTTCGTCTGGACGAAAATTTTCCAGGGAACCAATCGCCGCGGACGATACGATAATTTGTTTTTCGTCTGGACGAAAAATTTTCCAGAGAACTGATCGTCCTGTACGATATTTATTTTCGTCTGGACGAAAAATTTTCCAGAGCACTGGTCGCCTCGTACGATGGTAAAATTCGTCTGGACGAAAAATTTTGCAGTGAACCCATCGCCTGGGACGATGATAAATTTCGTCCTGGACGAATAGGACTTAGAAAATTTTTCAAAGCAAGTTCCTATTCGTTCCAAGTGCTCTATAGGAGATAACTGACAGATCGTCCAGTACGATAAATATCGTCCTGTACGATCAGTATAGAATTTCAAGATCTCCTTATTTGTGTGTGTGAGATTTTATTCACTCAATTACAATCACTCCCTTTCAAAATTAATTCAAAGAAAAGACAAACATCAATTAAACAAAATATCTCATGTTGAATTTGAATTGAAGTTTTCGTAGTCTGGAGTCTGATTTTCCTGAAATGTTAGTACACACAAGAGCAAGTGCAAATCTTCTGAAATTGTTAGGAGATAACTATACATTTGAACAATAATGTTTGGAATCATCAAAACTACATAAGTTGCATAAATATAAACTCATTCAAATAGCAACTATTCAAACAATCTCCCCCTTTTTTGATGATGGCAAAACAATTATTATTAGTATGGTTTCAAGTTAAAACACATCTTTTATCTCCTAAACTCCCCCTGAATTTATGAGTACATTAAAATAAGGAGCATTAGGCATTAAGGAACAATATTTAACGAACAAAATTTTTTTTTTTTTTTTTTTTTTCAAAAATTTTAACACACAAACTTGCAACAAACAGAACAACTAAAAAAGAAAAAAAACACAAACATACACAAACTAAAATATACAACTAAAATATACACAAACTAATAATTTCTCCCCCTTTTTGACAGCAACAAAAAGTGAAGAAGAAATGTAAGTAATTGTATGAAAATTCATTTGAATATTTAATCAAAATGGTGATTGATATAAGGTATGCAATTTTCAACTAAAAACATTAGGTCAATCATAGAAATTCAGGAGATTCAAAAAGTGATATAACATTGTAAGTAAGAAGAATTTTAGCAAAGACATGATTCAATTTAGACATTTCAATATAGAAAATCATTACAAGAGAGATGAAGAAAAAATTCTATATTTCAAAATTCAATAGAATATAAATGAACATAAGATCAATTTGAATTAAGAGATTGAAAGAATTTGGAAAGAAGAGAATTACCACATGTGGCGCTTTGCGCATCTTTTTCAAATTTTTGAGCACATTTTTGTGCATCTATTGATATTGAGCTGATTTTGTGCCTCTTTTTCATATTTGCGAACCATTGCGCATTTCTTTTGATTTTTGTACTTTTTGTACAATTTTTCAAGAGTAATTTAGACCAATTCTTTCCAAAATCAATAATCTAAAATTTCAAATATTTCTAAGTACATAAATATTATTTGAACAAGGAAATACAAAATAAGTAAACATCTAAATTGCAATAATAATTTTAACTTTTATGTAGTCTAAATGAATAGACATGAATTTAAAAATTCTAATTACAACAAGTTATAAACAACTTTTAAATTTAGAAAGACTAGATTTTCTAATGTAGATAATCTCAAATTACATTCTAATTTAAGCACTATGAAGATTTAAATAATACTAATGAAATTCATAAAAATTAACCACATTTCAATAACAAATCAATACTGAAACAAGTGCGAAAATGCATTGATTTATATGAAAGGATTACATTTCACAAAAGCTAAACACAACTTAAAATAAAAGACAAAACATACACTTAACAAAAACATTAACATAACAAGACATAAAAAAAATGAGTAACTAACACAACAACACAACAAAAATACAACACAAGTACAACAAAAACACATAAAATCATCTCTACTGTTCTGGAGGAGGAGGAGGAGGAATGCCACCGAAAAGGTTAAAGTAGGAGGCCATCAACATTACATTGGTATTGATATCATGTACTTCATTTCTAATAACACCAATGTCATGTTGTTGCTGCACAAGTTGAGCATCAAATTGATCAAATCTTTGATCAATATGAGTCTCTAATCGATCAAATCTCTCAATCAGATTCTGATAATCTGACTGAGGTGCAGAGGTATGCTCTCCTTCTTCTTCTTCTTCTTCTGAAGCACTGTCATGTGCTTTCCCTTTTTCTTTTTCCTCCTTGAAGAGCAGTCTGAATGATGTGTTGTTATAGTAAACTGGCTCTTCATATTCCTCATCAGGATGCACTATATTGTATTTCTTCTCCCAAAAATATAAGTAATTAAGTGCCCTAATGAAATGTTCTTCTTCCTCTTCTTCTGATCAGCATGTCCTATTTCTGAAAGCCCATAGATATGATCTATGATGAGTTGGGCTTCATCAATAGGATGTCTTGACATGATTAAAAAAGTTAGACAAGAAAGGAGAGGAGTGATGTTAATCCTATCACCAGCTTTAGGAATAATTGAGGATCTAAGGATATGCTGGATGATTCGGGCATCTTGGGTCATACCTGAGACTCTAGCAACATGATTGTCAATCGCATTTCCTCTAATTACCCTATTGATTTCAAACCATTTGAAGGAGTTTTCTGACATTAGGGTGTGGGCTCTATATCCCTCAGTTCTTAAGTTTAAAAATGTACCAAGATCGTGCTTGGTGATCTCAACTTTTTGCTTAAATACAAAAGAACTAATGATAGAGTGGTCAGAATTGAAACTCATGTTGGCAAGAAAGTAATGGTAGGTTTGTTTATTGTAGAAGTGGACGAGAGAAAGAATGAACTGAAATTAGGTTGAGGCAAAGAGGTGCATTACCCTAAATTTTAACTCTGCTGGGATAAGAATGCGAGACGGAGTGATTTTTGCGGAGGCAAAACGAGGAAAAGATTCTTCATTTGCCTTGGAAAGAAAGTTGTCTGGGGCATTCCTATTTGGTTTCTTCACCAAAACCTTTTGTCTTTTGCTAGAGGAGGCCATTGTTGATTTGATGTTGAAAGAGATTGAAAAGGAAATTTGAAAGTGTGATTGTCAAGTTTGAAAAGCCTTCATATTTAAAGGAAAACGATACTTTCGTCCTGGACGAAAATATTCGTCCTGGACGAAACATAATAGTTCGTCTGGACGAAGTATGTTCGTACAGACGATCCAATTCGTCCAAAATGTAACGGCTTTTCGTATTCAACACAACTTACGATGCGTCCCTTCGTACAGGCTTTTTGACTTGACAGATCGTACAGACGAAAAAATTCGTACAGACGATCGAAAAGTATTTCGTTTTAATGACTCTTGAAAACCGTCCCCTACAATGAATCGACACATGTTCGTCTGGACGAACAAAAATTTCGTACAGACGAAGTTCGTATTAAAAACTGTTTTATCCACTCAACCGCTGCATTCAATCGTCCCGACGTTTGAGAGCAAAAAAAAAAATTCGTCCTGGACGATCACAGATCGTACAGACGATCCAATAAAAAAACTGCTCTAAAACGGTTTAAATTTTCGCAAACTGTTCCTTTACACATCGTCCCGTACGAAAATATTTCGTCCTGGACGATTTCCTCCAAAAAAAATTTTGATTTTTTTTTTTAAATTTTTAAAATAACAAAATCAACAAAAACAATCAGAAACACAGAAAACATAAAACAAAATCACAAAACCAAAAACAATTCATTAAAAACACAAAAATTCACAAAAAACACAAAAACAAAACACAACAAGTATCAATGTTGCAAAGACATTTTAGTTAAGCATTCAAATCAATAACACCAAGCCTTGTTCTTAAAGTACTGAAGGTATCAAAGGCTAAAGGTTTTGTAAAAATGTCTGCAAGTTGATTTTCAGTTGAAACATGTATGAGTTCAATTTCTCCTTTGGATACGTGATCCCTTATGAAATGATGCCTTATATCGATGTGTTTGGTTCTAGAATGTTGAATAGGATTTTTTGAAATACAAATAGCACTAGTATTGTCACAATAAATTGGAATAGTGCCTATAGTTAATCCTAAGTCAATCAACTGTTGTTTTAACCAAAGTACTTGTGCCACACAACTTCCTAATGCAATGTATTCTGCTTCTGCAGTAGATAGTGCCACTGAATTTTGTTTTCTACTAGACCATGAAACTAATGAATTTCCAATGAATTGACATGTTTCCAGAAGTGCTTTTCCTATCCACTCTACAGCCTGCAAAGTCAGAATCTGAGTAACCAATAATTTCAAATGAAGAGCTAAACTTAGGATACCAAATTCCTAAGTTTTGAGTTCCTAGTAGATATCTTAAAATCCTTTTTACTGCTGTCAAATGTGATTCTTTTGGATCTGATTGAAATCTAGCACATAGGCAAACACTAAACATAATATCTGGTCGGCTAGCAGTCAAGTAAAGTAAAGATCCAATTATCCCTCTAAATTTCTTTTGATCAACAGATTTTCCCTTAAGGTCCTTATCCAACTGAACTGAAGAACTCATTGGTGTACTAACAGGTTTAGCATTGTCCATTTCATATTTTTTGAGGATGTCCTTAATATATTTGTTTTGACTAAGAAAAGTACCTTCCTCAAGTTGCTTAATGCTAAATCCTAGAAAGTAATTTAAATCTCCCATTAGACTCATTTCGAATTCATTACTCATTGTTTTAGAAAAATCATCACAAAGATGTTTATTTGAAGATCCAAAGATGATGTCATCCACATAAAATTTGAACAATAAGTATATCCTTTCCAATTTTTCTTAAAAAGAGAGTTGTATCCACACTTCCTTTTTCAAAAGATCTTTCAAGTAGGAAGGTGCTTAACCTCTCATACCAAGCCCTAGGTGCCTGTTTCAATCCATATAATGCCTTTTTTTTAATTTGAAAACATGATTTGGAAATTTAGAATTTTCAAAACCTGGAGGTTGTTCTACAAAAACATCTTCTTCAATTACTCCATTTAAAAAGGCACTTTTAACATCCATTTGAAACAATTTAAAAACCTTTAAAACAGGCAAAGGCTAGTAAAACCCTAATTGCTTCAAGTCTAGCTACAGGGGCAAAAGTTTCCTCAAAATCAATTCCTTCAATTTGATTATACCCCTTAGCTACTAATCTAGCCTTATTTCTAATGACTACTCCTGAGTCATTCATTTTATTTTTGAACACCCACTTGGTTCCAACAACACTTTGATCTTTTGGCCTTGTAGTTAGTTCCCAAACTTTATTTCTTACAAATTGATTTAACTCTTCTTGCATGGCCAATATCCAAAATTCATCTGAAAGTGCTTGATCAATGTTAGTGGGTTCAATAGTTGAAATAAAGGCTGAATGATTGACTTCCTTGTTTAATCCACGCCTAGTTCTAACACCCTCACTTGGTTCACCTATAATTAATTCCTTTGGGTGATTTTTAGAAAATCTCAAATCTCTAGGCAAAGGGTCTTCTCTTTCTATATTTTCTTCCACATTTTCTTCCAAATTTAATCTATCAATCTTTTTGGGGAGTTTTCTTCAATTTCTTCTTCAACAACTTTTGGCTCTTCCATATTTTCATTTTCATCAAAAACAACATGTGTGGTTTCTTCAATGACTAAAGTTCTTTTGTTGAATACTCTATAAGATTTTCCAACACTTGAATATCCAACGAAAATTCCTTCATCTGATTTTGGATCAAATTTTCCTAAGGCAGATTTTCCATTATTATGTATGAACACCTTGCAACCAAATACATGTAAATGAGACAAATTTGGTGTTCTACCTTTTACCAATTCATAGGGTGTTTTTATTCAAATTTGATCTCACATTTACCCTATTCAGAACATAGCATGCAGTGCTAACCGCCTCAGCCCAAAAATATCTAGGGAAGAGAGTATTCTGCTAACATTGCTCGGGCGGCTTCTATTAATGTTCTGTTCTTTCTTTCAACTACTCCATTTTTTGTTGAGGAGTTCTAGGTGCAGAAAAATTGTGATCAATCCCCTTTTCTTTACAAAAATCTTCAAATCTTTCATTTTCAAATTCTCCTCCATGATCACTTTGTATAGAAATTATTTCACATCCTAGTTTTCTTTGTATCCAAGTTGAAAAATTTCTGAATTCCTCAAATGATTCACTCTTATGAAAAAGAAATTTAACCCAGGTGAATCTTGAAAAATCATCTACTATTACAAATCCATATACCTTTCCTCCTAGACTAACCGTGCTTACAGGTCCAAAAAGATCCATGTGAAGAATTTCTAAAGGTTTACTGGTCCTAAGATCTTTATTGGACTTAAAAGAGGACTTCACTTGTTTTCCTAATTGACATGCATCACATAAGTGGTCCTTAGTAAAGTCTAGTTTAGGTATTCCTCTAACCAAATTCTTTTGGGTAATTTTTCTAAGATTTTTCATACTAGAATGACAAAGTCTCCTATGCCAAAGCCATGATTCATCAGAAACAGTTTTCAAACAAAAAGCAGTAGGAGATTGAATACAATTTAAATCTAGCATGTAGACATTGTTCACCCTTTTTCCATTTAAAACAATTTTCCCATTTAGGCTAATTATGCAGCTAGTAGGTAAAAATTTTACATTATAGCCCTTATCACATAGCTGACTTATGCTAAGCAAATTATGTTTTAAGCCTTCAACTAATAAAACATTATCTATGAAAAAGTTTTTCAAATTTCCAATCATACCTGATCCCAACCACCTTCTTTGTGGTATTATCTCCAAGTGTAACCTTGCCTCCACTCCTGGTTTCCAGCGTTATGAATTGAGCAGTATCTCCAGTCATGTGCTTAGAACATCCGCTGTCCAGGTACCATATACTCTCACGAGGTCTTGTGTGAGAGTATACCTGCAAAATTCTCAAATGTTAGACCTGGGAACCCAAACTAGTTTGGGTTCACCTTTATGAAAATTTATAATCAGATGCATGTGTGATATGTCTAGGTTTATGCATCTTAGTTCTCCACACCAAATTAGGTTTCATCTTTAAAGTGCAGGTGTGAGATATATATGTCCCAAAAATCCACAATTGTTACATTTAACATTAGGAAAAATATTCCTATGTTTTCTTTCATATGATTGTCTTCTAAGGGATTTCATGAATTTAGGATAATATTTAGGATTTGTAAAATCTTCAAGTTTAGGGGGGATCCTATTATCCTCGAGAGCTCTTATAGTAAGTTTGTAAAATGAATTCATATCCTCCAAGATTCGATTTGTATAATTGATTCTATATGTCTTGTGCTCAGATTCATCCTTAAATTTCTTAAATTCTTTTTCAAGTTCAGCATAGGATGATTTTAAATTTTCAAAATTTTTATTCAAGTCATCATATTCATCAAGTAGTTTCATGTGGTTGCTATCAATTAAAGCATGATCTTTCCTAAGGATTTCGTGTTCCTTATTAAGCTCTTCCAATTCTAAAACTAAACTAGAATGCATCTTTTTAGTTTTCCTATATGCATCATGCATGTGTTCAGAAACTTCAAACAGTTCATCATAGGTTAAATCACATACCTCTTCTTGATCTGATTGTTCAGCTTTATCTGCCATCAAGCAAAGGTTGGTGACTTCTTCTTCGTTTTCAGTCTCAGATGAGTCTGAAGCTGAGTCCGCCCAAAAAGCCTTTTGAAACTTCTTCTTGCCCTTCTTTACCATTGGTTTCTCCTCTACCTTCTCCTTGCTAGGAGTGGCTTTAAGTTTTGGACAATCAGTTTTTATATGACCTGGTTTCCTGCATTCATAACAAATCACTTCATTAGAAACCCTGCCATTTTTGTTATACTTACCTCTATTCCATTGCTGGCGTCTCTTCTGCTTCTTCCTCTTTAAAAAGCTTCTGAATTGTCTAGTCATCAGTGCTATATCGTCTTCATCCTCAGGTTGTGAGTGTTCACTTTCTGACTCTTCCACATTTAATGCAAGATTCTTTTCCTTTCTTGGTTCACCTGCATCAATCTTTCTTTGACTTACTCCTTGCTCGTAAGCAATGAGTGAACCAAGAAGATTGTCAATAGAATAAATGTTCAGATCTTTTGACTCTGTAATTGCAGTAATTTTAGCATCGTATGCAGTAGGTAAACAACGAAGAATCTTATTAACCATTTCAGCATTAGTTAATTCCCTACCAAGTGCATGCAAAGAGGTGACAATTTGAGTGAATCTTGTGTACATGTCAGATATAGATTCATTAGGTTTCATGCGAAATAATTCGTAGTCATGTAACAAGATATTGAGTCTTGATTGCTTAACCTCATTTGTCCCTTCATAAGTAATACAAAGTCTATCCCATATGTCTTTTCCGCTTTTACAAGTGGAAACTCGCATGTAGTCTTCAGATTTTAAAGCACAAAAGAAACTATTTAAACATTTCGCATTTAATTGTGCTAAGTCACGTTCTTCTATAGTCCAATCTGCATAGGGTGTATCTACCCTAATTCCATCAACTAATCTAGTTGGTTTTGTGTAACCTTCCTGGACTAGCATCCACATGCGATAATCAAGTGACTGTAAGAAAGTAGACATGCGTGTTTTCCAAAAATCAAAAGGAATATTGTCAAACAGTGGAGGTCTAGTGATAGAGTAACCCTCAGGTGTGTTTCGGTTTCCAAATGTAGCCATCTACGTTAATCAAAAAGTAGTTCAAACTTATGATTTTGAAACTCTGCTCTGATACCACTTGTTGAGTCCAGTAATTAGGTTGTTAAGCCTAAGTAAATGTCCCAAGGCTACCAAGAGGGGGGTGAATTGTGGTAGTTTTAAAAATTTAAACCCTCTTAATAATAAAGTTGAACCGAAATAAAATTTTCTTTTAAAGTTAGTAGAAAAATGTTTTTCAACCACAGAGTTGTTTAAACTGAAATTTAAAGTGCGGAAACGTAAAAGCTATAAAGTAAATGACACCAGATTTATAGTGGTTCGGTCTATAACCAGACCTACATCCACTCCTCAGAGGCACCCTCTGAGTATTGCACTAATACCAATAGTGACTCTCCTTTTGCACCCACAGCAAGGCGGAGAAGCCCTTACAACACACTCTTTTCACCACTCCCCGGTGCGGTAGAGAACCGTCCGTCCTTTTTTACACAAAACCCAGTGTTGGCAGAGAACCGTCGTCCTTTCACACCCTCCAAGTGTAGGCAGAGAACCTTCGTCCTTTCACACTCTCCTAGTGTGGGCAGAGAACCCTTCGTCTGTTCACACTCTCCAAGTGTGGGCAGAGAACCCTTCGGCTGTTCACACTCTCCAAGTGTCGGCAGAGAACCGGATCTCCTTGACAGATCTTCTCACAAGAATCTAGAAGGAAGAAAGAAAAAGAGTGAAGAAATCCAATTTCACAAGTAGAGACTCTTACCTTAGCAATCCAAGTGAAGCCTTCTCGCTCCAGTGGTAGGAATCCTTCTTTGAATGCTCTCTTCCACTCTCTCCTTAGCTATTCTCCCAAGAGGCACGAAGATCAAATGACAAAAAGATTGGGTGGCAGTCTAATTTGGACTATTTATATAAAAGACAAGTGAAACCGCCCAAAAACTGCAAATTTTCAATTCTGTACGCAGTGGATCGTCCTGTACGATCCTGGATCGTCCTGTACGATTTTACTTAAACGATCTGAAACGACCCAATTTGTATATGTGTATGAACTGACTTCGTACAGCTGATCGTCCTGTACGAACATGGTTCGTCCAGTACGAACGGTTATTATAAGGTCGGTTCTAGAAACTGCTGAAAACTGTTCTAAGTCGGTTTATCGTTTGAACGAAAATGTTATCGTCTGGACGAAAATTTTCCATAGAGCCGATCGTCCTGGACGATTATTTATTTCGTCTGGACGAAAATTTTCTAGGGAACCAATCGCCACGGACGATAATTTGTTTTCGTCTGGACGAAAAATTTCCAGAGAACTGATCGTCCTGTACGATATTTATTTTCGTCTGGACGAAAATTTTCCAGAGCACTGGTCGCCTCGTACGATGGTAAAATTCGTCTGGACAAAAATTTTGCAGTGAACCCATCGCCTGGGACGATGATAAATTTTGTCCTGGACGAATAGGACTTAGAAAATTTTTCAAAGCAAGTTCCTATTCGTTCCAAGTGCTCTATAGGAGATAACTGACAGATCGTCCAGTACGATAAATATCGTCCTGTACGATCAGTATAGAATTTCAAGATCTCCTTATTTGTGTGTGTGAGATTTTATTCACTCAATTACAATCACTCCCTTTCAAAATTAATTCAAAGAAAAGACAAACATCAATTAAACAAAATATCTCATGTTGAATTTGAATTGAAGTTTTCGTAGTCTGGAGTCTGATTTTCCTGAAATGTTAGTACACACAAGAGCAAGTGCAAATCTTCTGAAATTGTTAGGAGATAACTATACATTTGAACAATAATGTTTGGAATCATCAAAACTACATAAGTTGCATAAATATAACTCATTCAAATAGCAACTATTCAAACAGGAAGTGGATGTAGGTCTGGTTTTAACCGAACCACTATAAATTTTGGTGTCTTTTATTTTCTGCTGCATTTTACTTTTAATGTTTTGTACTTAAACATTATGGTTGAAAAACATTTTCTATAAAAACTCACTAATTAAAATTGTTGTTTCCTAATACTTTAAAATAGGGATAAAATTTTTTAATTACCAATTCACCCCCCCCCCCCCCCTCTTGGTTAGTCGTGGGACATAAGCTTAGGTTTAACAACCTAACTCATTGTGAACGATTCTTAACATCCTTCCCATGCTTTAACCAATTCACCTTTGCCCTTTGAATTATCCAGGAAGCATGCATAGCATTAAAGTCCACAATGTTAACATTAATAGCTTTTAAAGAGGAATTATACAAAGGGTTGTTCTGGTCATCATGCAATTTCTCCAAAAGATCCCTTTGAGAGATGAGCAAAGTGTCCATATGTCTAGAAACAAAGTTAAAACTGGACCAGGACTCTTTCTTAATTCAATTTTTTACATTTTTAAGAGTATTGCAAAGATGAGTAAGAGGGTTACCAGAATTGGGAACAGAGAAAGCTTCAAGAAGAATTATCCAGTACCTGTCAATCTTGGACCAATAATTTTTGAAGAGGAATCTGTGCCAGGAGTGATAAAGCCTACCAGAGTGAAGAAGAATCGGGCTATGATCAGAGCAAGAGGGACTCTGGTCAGAACTGTAAGAGTCTGGAAAAGCTTTTAGCCAACTATCATTCACATGAATTCTGTCAAGTTTAATGTGAATGGGAGAGTCGACCCGGTTATTAAACCAGGTGAATTTTCTACCAACCGTATGTAAATCCATGAGACTATTTCTAAAAATCATATTATTAAATTCAAAGAGAGCATATTGATTAAGGGGGGAACCTCCCAGCTTTTTCAAAGCATAACAGCAGCAATTAAAGTCCCCGAGCAGAGCCCAGGGAAAATCAGCAGCAGGCGCAAATCTTAAAAGAGAACAAAATCATGGAGCATTGTCTAGTTGAAATGATTCAACTAGTCTGCATGTCGTTGATTATAAATGATGTCCTTCCTCGGGGGAATACATTAAATAAATGTAGCTAATATACATCATGCAGAGCATATGACATGATTGGAGTTGGGAAGAATCCAATGGCTTGCGAATTGTTCTCATGAGAATATTGGCCTGTTGTTTTGGTCAGTAGGATAGTAGTCAGGCGATAGAGGTCAATGGGACCATAGTCGATGAGGGACGGAGGTTAAAGGAACATAGTCGGGTGATAGAAATCAAGGGTATGGTACGGAGGCAAATAAAATAAAATAATATAGTACAAAAATAATGAAATTATAAAATAGTATGGTATGGAGTTCAGTAAGACAATATAGCATGGAAATAGTTAAATTATAAATCAATAAACCAATACGGCTCATTGAACAATAAAGCTATAAATAATCATTCATAAGTCGTATATAGTAATAATGTTATCCAATAAATAAAGAAATCATTTGAATTAGTAAAACTAAAGTAACTATGAAGACTAACAAAATTCATATTAATGTAGTACTATCAGCTCAGTCTCATGATGCTTAGTCATTCTATATTAGTACAAAATCAATATCTTATATCACATGCTCAGTAATAATAAATAGTATATAAATAGTTGTAATAGTAATAATAAATCTATATATATAACAGTAAAATAATAATATATTAGTAAATCAGTATAATGACAGTAAATCATTAATGCATCTGAGTAATTACATTAAAAAATGTAAGTAGTTCTAGCTTGTGTGATATTTTTTTCAAAAATCAGTAAATCAGTAATCATTATATTAGTAAATAGAGTTGGCAACCTTTACCCATCAACATAGTAATTATCTCCTTATAACTCTCAATCAGTGAATAACATGAATCCGTAAAGAATAACACCAAATCACAATATTAAAAAAAAAGCTTATCAACCCACCATCCTTTATAGTTAGTCAGTCTCTAGCCAACATTAGTAAATAACTAACTTTTTATATATATATATATATATATATATATATATATATATATATATATATATATATATATATATATATATATATATATATATATATATATATATATATAATTACAATAGTACTAGCAACCAGCTATTACTCAATCATATACATATATTCATTTACAATGCTTATATTAACAGCATGCTTATATTAGCATACCAAAATACTATTTTGTGTAAATCAAACAAAATGCAAAAATTACTATTCTACCCAGTGAAATTATGAAATCAACTAAAATGTCTAGAATAATTAGTATTATGATGTATAAAAAGTTATATTATAGAACTTAATTAAATTGATAGAAAATATAATTAAAATAGTTTTAGAAGAAATCAAATGGTAGAACTCAAAATCTTTGAGAACAGAAATAGGATAAGAATCACCTACAGTGATCTCAAAAATTTTTTAAAAGAAATAAAACAAACTTATGGCCAAAAACTCAATTCCCTCTTTCCTCTATCCACCTTCTCCTCTCATTCTTCTTTCCTTCCTTACTCGGTAAGCTAGCGAGAGAGAGAGAGATTTTTATTTAAAATTTATTTTCATAATTATCAGGTTATTACACATACTTTATTAGCAAACATCAAATCCCATTAGCAGCAAAATAGATAATGCAAGATCAACTCATGTGGAACTCCTCCTACGGATTCACCCAATGAACTACCTCAAAATCTACCTCCACTATGGGTAGATAAGGCCTCACTAAAAAGCTCTAAAGGGCATGGCTACCTCTGACTCTAATTGGCCTAAGCTTCAGGCCAGCCTTCTAACGCTCTCTATATACACTGCATAACTTTGTGACCCATTTGGCCACACCTGAAGCACTAACACATACAAATAAAATTTTGGTATGTATGCCTCGTGCAAAATTTATAAATACGTGTAATGTTAATAGATATAAATCTCCAACACTCCCAAATATTGTCGATCGTACCCTGCTAGAATCACTAGCTACCACTCTGTATCTCTTCCCATTAAACTCACTCCCCAAAGGCTCTCCTCCGTACCACTTTCTACCAGCATCCCATCACTTTTGGGTGGACAACATATCATTCTCCACTAGCTTAGCTCTCTCCACAAGCTCAAAAAAATTATTGATGTGAAATGGAACTAAGGAATGCCTAAAAATATCTCTCATACCTCATAGAAACTAATAACACTTCTCTCTAGGGGTGCTGATTAAATTAATTAGGAAGCATACCTAGAAAGAGCTATGAACTCCACCTCATCCTACTGTTAACCTCTATGTAATAACTAAAAATTACATACCTAGTACGCATCGAGAAGCCTACTCCCGAAATTCTGCAGGAATCCCGCCGAGGTACTGCAGAACGGCGCCGCTTGAGTCGCTTCTCCGGAAATCCTGCCTAAATCCTGCGAACCACTTCGATTTCCTCCCATTCGCGGCTATAAAATGAAGCCGATCGCTCAGCTTCTTCACACACTCACGATCTCCACTCGACTGAAACTCTCCCATTCGCTACTCCTTCGACTCCTCTCCCAATCTCGTTCGCTATCTGCAGCTCCAACCTGACGCCAGAACTCCTTCGACGGCGTCCCTTGTCCGATCGGAAGCTACGACACTTCGATCGGAAGCGACGTTGGAGCTCGCTCACTGTGAAGTTGTTTCTTCGGCTCCTTCGTGCCGTCCGACCCTACTCCGTCGAATTTCCCTTCCAGTGGATCGGAAGCAACGACATTTTGATCGGACAAGAGGACGGGAGCTCGCTGCTTCCCCGTATCCTTCGCAGCTGTTCGACTTTGCTCCTCCGGCGTCCCTTTCCTGTCGGATTGAAGGCTCCGATCTTTCGATCGGAACCAGTGACGAGAGTCACTTGCTGTGACGCTAACTT
Source organism: Dendrobium officinale (assembly GCA_019514585.1). Taxonomy (NCBI): domain Eukaryota; kingdom Viridiplantae; phylum Streptophyta; class Magnoliopsida; order Asparagales; family Orchidaceae; genus Dendrobium; species Dendrobium officinale. The sequence goes on from JACXSL010000816.1 coordinate 170,877, forward strand.
TCTCCCTTACGTGCGGCCGACCCTCCCCTTTCTTCTGCTGCTCTCAACGACGTCCTCTTCTCTGTTGGATCGGAAGCTTCAACACTTTGATCGGGTAGCAACGCAGAGAGCTCACTTGCTGTGAAGGGTAACTTTCTCCCTTAAACGCACTTCTTCGGCCAAATCCCATAAATCCCTCATTTCTAATTAATTAGAATTAATTTCTTTAATTATACTTAATAATTTTTAATAATAAACGGTTATGATTTAATTATAATTAATTAATTTAATTATAGTTAATCATCATTAATAATTATTAATTATAATTAATTGAAATTAATTAAAATTAATTATCTTTAATTATAGTTAATTATTAATAATTAGCTATGATTAATTAGAATTAATTGTAATTAATTATTTTAATTATATTTAATTATTATTAATTATCATTAATTACAATTATTCAAAATTAATTATAATTAATTATAACTAATCATTATTAATTACGATTAGTTATAATTAAAGAGAAATTAACTATAATTAATTATATGCTTCTCTCTCCCTCGATCCACAAGCCGCCGTCGATCCGCCGACGACCGCCAAAGGTATAATTTTTGGAACTTAGTTTCGCTCTCTTACCTCGTTATTCGTGTCGAGTCGGTGGTCTGCCCATGCACGCTTTTTTCTAGCGTGGTGGGAGGGGCAACCGGCGCGACACCTACGACGAGGTAGGCGAGCGACTCCTCGATCCGTGTGCCAACCCCGACGACACTTGCAAAGGTATAAGCTCCTAAACTCTAAACACCGAGAACTCGTTCCCGGCGCTTGCAACGCGGCGAACAACCAACTCATGCACGCTTTTCTCTAGCGTGGTGAGAAGGGAATTCGTTGCGATGCTTGCGACGGGGCGGGTAATCAAAACCCTATTTTCAATGTTAGCGGCGGACCGGAAAACCAACTCATGCACGCTTTTCTCTAGCGTGGTGGGAAGGGAACCCGGTGCGACGCCCACAACGAGACGGGGTAAAATATAAAATTTCTTAATTTAAACCGGTGCCCGCAACCCATGCACGCCTTTCTCTGGCGTGGTGGGGAATAAAAAATATTACGGCCGCGGTGTCCTCTTCCGAGGGCACCTACCGTGCACGCTTTTCTCTAGCGTGGCGGGAGGCCCAGTTTTTCCGTAGTTTTCCCCTAAACGGGGGAGACGCCGGAAGGCTGCCGAAATTTCGGGTAAATGCAATTCATACTTGGAACAATGTGGAGCTTTACTTGGACATTGATTGGAGCATTAAACGGACTTAATTCAAACTCAAACAATCTAATAAGTTCGAATGCAAATGAAAAATAAAAGAATGGCTTGAATTCAAGTGAACTACAGGGGACTCATGAACTTGGATCCTTATTTGAACTTGCAACAATGAACTAAATTTGAACTTGATCTATACATCAAGTGGACATGGTTTGAACTCAAGAGAACCTGGACTTGAACTCAAATGCTGAAGAATTTGAGCTCGAACTTGAACAAGACTACAAGGACTTGATTGAACTTGAAAGAACAATGCAGAATATCATAAGGAGCTTTAAAATGATCTTAATTTGAATCTTAAATAAGTGGTAAGCTCAAGCTAAATCGAAGCAACTTGAAGCCTGATTCAAATTAGATGGCAAAGACTTGCAAATTCAAGTGTTACTTGAGCAATCACAAGGTTTTGAATCATATGCAAGAGCATTCGAATTCAAATTTGGACCAAATACAAAGGGCTTTGAGCTCATTTTGGACAAACTTGAATATACAACAATATTAATAATCACAAGAAATTGGGCCTTAAATCCAATTGTTCGCAATCATGCAAATTATAGAAGGTGACTCAAAGGAATTCAAATAAATGATAGAAGACTTGAAGCATATGAAATAAGATCTTGGTTCAATGAATGAACAATCAAAATGGAAAAGTTCAATGAATAGTCTTGAGCATCCAAACAAACATCAATGAATAGAACTTGGATCTGAATTTGGTCTAAGGAATGTGAAAACTTTGCTTGAATGCAAAATTTGAACTTGAACAGAATGCAAAAATGAGTTTGAACTCAAAGAACTGCAAAGAACTTGAATATGGACTTAAGCTTCAATAGAGTCTGAACTCAAAATGAGCACAAGGAATCTGACGACTCAATGCTTGGGAAGAAAATTATAACATCCTCACATCCAACACCAATCAAATCACACCTTCTACGGATGTGTTTAGTGAAGCATACAACGGATGTAAATGCCCGCTAGTGTCAACAATCACCCGATTGAAGACAAGTACATATATTCCTTGCAACTGAAAGAGGGTTGATTAGCAGACTAAGTGCAAATGTCTACGAATGTGAAACGACCTACAAACCAGTGCAAATACACAAAAACCCACCCGAGATTGGTGAAAGGGTGGATTCGATGCAGAAACAATAGATCTTCTACAAAATACTTCCAGGAGGTCGTCGTAGAAGACATGTATCCCCTGCAAATAAAGAGGTCAATGAATGAAGGTCATTCATTAAAATCCCAAATAGAAGTGAAATGTCGAGCTGACATACAATCTCTCAATGACACCAAGAGGTTACATACAAGAAACAAGATATCCACAAGCAAAATACAAATTGATTACAACAAGTGAAAGTTCCTACGATCCAAAAGGCAGGAAATTAGTTAGTGCACTATAACCCGCCTACAAAAATCAACAAATAGTGCACGACAGTCTACCTGTACGAAGCAGCGAACAATTCTGTTCAGAAGCTGCTACGCCACCGGATCTGCAATCTCCGTACAAGCAGACAGAAGGCGTCTACAAATATTTTAAAGTACCCCTGCACGTGCACTATAAATTGTATACACATAGGTACACTAAAAGGGGTAAAAATAATTATAAAACCCGCATGGGCCCCGGCAAGCGTGTTATTGGTACACACGTGACGTCTAGGGATGCTGCGCGGGTTGACAAGTGAATTCAGGTTCGAAACCGATCCTTCTATACGGTTCAATAGAAGTCGACAGGGTTCGAACCAACAAACAAATATATGATTGTGACGACCGTCATATTTGTCTTAATGCATTCATATTAGGCCTTCAAGGCCTACAACAATGAGAATTCACTATCAAAAGGATTAGAGCCTACGAAACCCGATCCTCTGTCGACAGCCCGACAGAGTAGACAAGGTTCAGTCCATAAAGAAAAATGACCCCAAACACCCCGATGATGGCCGTGTTGAATGCAGATCTCAACCGGAGGGGTTTCTCAAATATTTTCAAATATCTTCAAAATATCCAAAGTCCACTCCAAATACTTTTAAATTCCACCCAAATACCCAAAAGCTTCTCAAAATCCAGAAAAATCTCAAAACTCCAAAATCCCAAAAATATTTAAAATTGAAATAAATCCATCAACGCAGTTAAAGCAAAATCCATTCGCCCTCCACAACAGTTTGTCGAGGCGGATAAATTCGAATAAACTCTAGCTCACAAAGAGCCAAATGCCTAGTCGAAAATATCACTAGGATCCATTCTCAAACAATCTCTTGCCAGTAAGGGCGTGGTACGTGTCCTCTAACCGGCAGTTTCGCCGCCAAATGGCACTGCAGGTAAACGGTTATGACCCGGGGCCCTCTGAACCGAGTGGTTTTGCCGCCAAATGGCACCACAGATAGCGATTATGGCCAGAGCCAATACGCTCCTTAATGGCGTTAAATCCTTGAGATATGAATCAATAGGATATGATTGATAGGGCACAAAGCCCTCTGTTAGCTAAGGTGGATTCAAATTTGTCCCCTTAGACAAACATTCAACCCCGGTCTACAAGGTACCCTTGGACGAAGCAACCCATGGCTGCCGACAAGGATCCTTCTGTCAGGTTGGGTCGACTACCTCCTCTGACTAAGTAGACCAGGGACCATGATGGCCCGGGACGACGGAACCATGGGATCTTGATCGGGTCTATCATCCATTCCCCTACCATCCGCTTTAAGTGCAAGATGGTGAAATTTCATATTAAATCTTTCCAAATATCAAACTCCCCAATTCCCAAATCAAATCCATTGCTGCTACTATATGCCAGATAACACGTATCTCTACGTATCTGATTGACGACTAGCCTTAATCGAAAGTTCTCTCTCGTGATCGAGAGGGGTAATTAACTATAGGGGCTTGCGCCTATAGGAAACCAGAACTCAGATCATAAAGTCCTCACAAAATGAGGGCGAAATCTCTGGGTAGTGTCTTATCTACAAACCCATCTGCCTTCCAAAATTTACCTCGGAACTTAGTTCGTTAAAACTCCCTCGCCGAATAAGAAAAGCGAGTGGAGGCCGAGGCCGAATTTTCGGAGCCCACAGATTTCTGGCGACTCCGTTGGGGTTTGGTTTCTCTTTCCATCTTTGGCTAGTCGTCTCAGTGCTATAGTAGCAGCTATATCAAATCGTACTCAAAATTTTGAGTCTTTCGCAATGATCATTTAATGAATCAAAGTCCTGAATATTCTAAAATGATCATTTGACAAATTCATTTGGCATTCAGCATAGTTTTAAAATTATTTTATTATCTGCTTATGCTAATCATTTTTGTCTATTTTTATTTTTGTGTTCTGTGCAAGTCTCTGCATTTTGAAAGTGCGGGGTGATGTATCAGATTCTGATTACTAACCCTTGCCTTTCATTCATGCAGATGGATCTACAGAACACCCCGATGACTGTCCAGCTGGGACAAGGAGCCAGAATCCAACTGGCTAATGCTATTATTGAGACTGGAAATGCCGGAGCTACCATCCAGTTTGGTAGCGTTGACTTCCCGGCGATTGCTGCAAGGAGTGCCGCAATTCCTGTGAATGGTAGGAATGCTGAGAAGTCTGCCAGGAGATTCAATGCTGATGAAGCTCCTATCCGTCGTGTGCATCTGCCGGCACAACGACTTGTTGCTGAAAATTCTCGTGGGAGAATTTCTGTATTTGAAAGGCTATCCCAGCTTGAGGCCCTGACCACCAGGAGAATTGTAAATGGTGGAAGAGTTTCTGTGGTGACTGCAAACACCACACCCCTGCCAACCAGGTTATCTGCACCTGGGAAATACGATGCTGAGGCCTACTCATCTGGAGGAAGGCCTACAAGGAGGCAAAGAAGGAAGATGAATGCTGAGCTCCGAGCTCAGCATCAACAACTGCCAATTCATCCCTCCAATCTGCCGGCCCAAGAGTCTGAAGCTAACATTCCAACCCGGAATGGGTTTGCAAATCTGAAGTGGGTTAAAAGAAATAGCTCTACTAGAGAGCTAAAGAAATCTTTTTGGGATCGACGGCCTGAAGTCCCAATCCCTCCAAAGAAGAAAGAGCCCGAAACTCTGTCTGCTCGAGTATACAGAGTCCTGAAAACTGTAAAGGAGAAGGGGCTGAAGAAAAAGAAATTCCAACGGCCTTTGGTGATCGAGGTCAGAAGAACCCCGCCAAGGGAGCGTCTGTCCTTTGCTACAGAAAGAAGAGAAAGACAGTATGTTTCACGCGATGAACATCGGGGTGTGACACCTGAACCATATGTTCAGGGATCCACTGCTGAAAGGTCCCGGTGGAAAGGGAAATAAATCTGGAGGCCAAAGCCTCGGAGAAATGAAAAAGAAAGAAGAGAAAGGAGGATTGATCTGGGCGTGACATCCAGTGAGGCTTCCCGGAGATCCGCCCCCATCTACGAACAACGTCAGAAGTGGGCCCCGAAAAGGACCCATAATGACACTCCTCCAGACGGTAGACACTTTGGAGAATCTTCTAGGGGATCCCGTCGCCCTTCATCCCCTCCAAAAGAAGAAACTAACTTTGACCGCAGTCCACTGGTTGAAGAAGTCCCCATACCTAACCAAGAACCGGAAATCCAGTGGAGGCGCCGCTCGGAGATCCGAATACTAGAAAAAGAAGAAAATATGGAAGGGGCAGAAAACATTGAAGAAGAGAAATTCCTTGAAGAGGACGAAAACATACAAGAATACCTCGAAGGGGAAGAAAACATTGATGAATTTCTAAATGAAAATTTAGAAGAAGAAATTCAAGAAACAAATAATACTCTGGACATGGAAGTTGTCTATATGGTGAGACACACCAATGTTAATGAGGAAATCTATTATGATGAGGGTGAAGATGAAGACGATCAACAACCGCCGATTAGGCGAGTTTATCACCATCGTCGTGAAGCTGGGTCCACCACTGGCAGAGGTGGTCATTCTCAAGTTGAAGAAGAAGGAGAAGAAGCCGAGAAGAATCCCTTCGCTGATGAGAATGTCACGCTTGCAGACATGCAGAGACATATGAGGCGACAAATGAGAGCCAAAGATAGAGAAATCTCTCAGTTGAATGAGAAGATGACTGAGATGATGGCTCAGATGGGAGCAATGATGCAGATGATGTAGAGAACTGTTGATGTTGGTGCCATTCACAATCCTCCTCTGGATCCTCCAAATTTTCAAATTCCTCAAGTCTCAGAAGTACGAGGTATTCCTGAAGGTGGTCACGATGCTCATAATGTCATCCGTCAGCCCACTCCACAGAATGTTGCAAGTACTTCTGAACCTGTGACTGCTACACAGTTGGAAGGAATAATAACAGAAAGGATCAGGGCTATCATAGCCGTTGATCAAGCAGAAAAATTAGTGGGCAAAGGTCGTCCGTATCCTGCTGAATACGACCAAGTACCGTACCCAAAAGAGTATTCTGTACCAAAGTTCAACACTTTCAACGGTAATAACAATCCCAGACAGCAGCTGGCACAGTTTAAAGCCACCTGTGGGAATACAGGAGGAAATGACGCCCTACTCTTCCGACAGTTCGTTAGTAGTTTAACAGCAACTGCTTTCGAATGGTATGCTGAATTGCCGAATAATTCTATGAAGACTTTCGCAGAATTAGAAAATATGTTCGTGAAAAGATTCGCTAGTGCAACTGAGAAGATCACAATCGCTGACCTCGCTCTGGATAAGAGAAAAAGAGAAGAATCAGTGACTAAATACATCACTCGCTGGCGAAATTTGAGCATGAAATGTGAGCAGCAGTTAGAAGAAGAGCATGCCGTACAGTTGTTAATGGGCAACATTGACGACAAAATGCAACCCTTCCTGTGCATGGCTACAATCAACACATTTCAAGATTTGCTAGACAGAGTGGCCAAGTTCGAGAAACTGAATTTGTCCAGATCAGAAAATCACTCTGATAAGCCTAAGAAGGCTAAGGCCCCAGGTGCTAGAAGGGGTGAAGCCGACTCTACATTCTTCTCCAGAGCTGATAGAGAAAAGTAGGTGATTTACAATGTAGATAAGGGCAAGCAGCCGATGCAATATCAAGAAAAGTCCAAACAGGCCTACAAACCCAATCCCCAACCGAAGCTGATATTAGGGGGAAATGATAAGTCACGGACATATCAAGCTGGAGGCCAAAGACAGGCAATAGGAACTGGTGACAGAATGTTTCAATCCCTCAAAGATAAAATGAATAAAGAATATTCATTCAAGCGGGAGAGTGTCGCCAAATTATTTCGACAAGTGTTGAAATCGGGTTTAAAACTGCCTGAATGCAAGAGACCCGAAGAGTCGAAGCACACTGGTGACCCAAATTATTGCCCATATCATCGGGTACTCAGCCATCCTATTGAAGATTGCTACATCTTCAAGGATTGGCTTGAAAGAAAATATCAAAAGGGGGAGCTGACATTGTCTGATAATGTGTTGTCTCACCCTAAAAAGGAATCAACTCGGGTGGTCACGTCCTCTTCCGTACCCCTGGTTGAAGAAAGAAGAAATGAAAAGAAGCCAATTCAGGAAGAACAGTGGGAGACTGCGGTCTCCAAGAAGACTGTGAAAATGTTGAAGCAGCTTGAAGGAGTTTCAGGTGTAAAATGGAAGTCTCCTATTGAGCCAATGATAGATTTAAAGGCACTGCCAGTGGTACGACCTTCTACTTCTAAGCAGTTTTCGAACCAAGTTGGTTCTTCAAAGACTGGAAAGAAGAAGTCATCCAAGAAGAAAACCAAGTTGAAAAAGCCTAAGGAGAAAAAGACTGCAACTCAGAGGGTTATTGATAGTTTGGATGAGTACTACCAGACTGTGAAGCGACCTATCAAGCTCGCTGACTTCATGTCGGAGCCTAAGATAGATGAAGCTGAAGAAGATGATGGAGATTCTCTTCCAACAGAAATATGTCGCGTCATCTCAGTGGCGCCGAGTACCTCGATAAAAGAAGAATACACAGAAGTACTCTCTGAATCCTGTAGGATGGTTTTGCCAATGGATTACAGTTCGGAGGAGGATTTGTATTTTCCAGAGGGAGACGAATCAGACCCTAGCATAGCATCTCGGATGGGTCATGTAAATCTGGGTGATGATTCTGAATCAACAGATGAGTCCCTAGATGCAACGATGGCTGACTCTGAAGAAAATGTACAATTAAATGACTCTGAACCAGAGGAGATTGCTCAAGTGCAGTTAAGAAGCGGCAAGATACTACCGCCTCCACCGAAGAAAGGGGTCTCCAACAAAGATAAGGAGAAAGAGATAATTATCAACGATGACATTATCCCTGAAGATTCTAAGAAAAAGAAGACTTCAGCCAATGGGATAGATTATAACATCTTATCTCATTTGAGAAAAATCCCAGCACAACTCAGTATATACGACGCCTTGGTGATGTCTAAAGACCTTCGGGAGACTCTGATTCAGGCTCTCAAAGATCCCGAAAGATACGAGGCGTATTTTGCTGAACGTAGTTTGACTGAGGTCCTGCAAGCTCGAAATGAGCCGTTCATTACTTTCTCCGAAGAAGACATGATGCTCGGAACTGCAGACCATAATCGTCCTCTGTATATTACTGCAGAGAGCGATAAGCTGATCATCAGTCGAATCCTGATCGATCCCGGATCCTCCATAAATCTGATAAGTTTGAAAGCACTGAGATCCCTCTGCCTTGATGTGGAACACCTCGGGCCAGATAAATTGATGGTGCATGGTTTCAACGAGAAAGGGCAGAAAACACTTGGATCATTCATGCTCCCTCTTGTATTTGGAGAGCTCCATACAGAAGCTAAATTTCATGTGATTGACGCGGATACTTCATTCAAGGCGCTACTAGGTCGTCTCTGGTTGCATGAATATGGCATTGTCCCGTCAACACTACACCAGTGTATGAAATATCTCAAAGATGGAGAAGAATTCAGGATCTCTGGCGACATTCAGCCCTTCACAGTTCATGAAGCCACAGTTTATGAAGATGCACGGTACTTTATGCCAAAGAAACAAAAGTCTTCGAGCTCCCTCGAAGCTAAGGCATCAAATTCGAAGGCTGCAAAGCGATCTGAACGAGAAGGTGAGAAAAAGCAGGTGGGGAGAAAGAAGGCAGTGCCGACTCTTCCCAAAGTGCCGACCATTCCAAAAGAAAAGAAGCATGTACCTCATCTTGGGAGTGACACAGATGAAGATGATGATACTCCTGCCAAATCTCGAAGAGTATGCCAGTCAACGGATGAATGGAGTAGGCAGGTTGAATTTTCAAATGATGATTATGACTACGACTCTATTTATATGAACACGGTGAAAAATGTGTTCTCTAGAAGAATTGACAGCCTATCAATTTCAGATAGTGTACTCGTAGTCACACGTGTTCCCTTGCAACACTTCAAAGAACTTATTTCGCGCGAGGTGCATAAAGTTGAAGAACTCGCCACTCTCTATCTGCCTCCCCGTAAAAATGTGACTGTGCCAAAGAATGTTTTATATTCCACGGGAGTTCGTGAGGATGAGAATCATGACTGGGATTGCATGCTCCTAGACTCTGAAGAATTATTTCCTACGAGGCTACCTAGGTTCAATACCAAGAATATTCAAAGAATGCTACGAAAGCAGATTAATATTCCTACCACTAAAAAACAACTTCGTACAAGTCTGGGCCTTTGGTATGGAAGAAGTCCGCGTCCGTTACGGCAGAAGGATACAGACGCATATAAAGGCATCGGATTCATCAAGCGAAAATTCCTCCGGAAAGAGATTTGTCGCGCCATCACATGCGTGGAAATTGAATCCGAAGATGGTGATGCTGAAGAGATATACGAAGCTGATGATTATGATGAACAGCCCGTAGAAGCTGAACCTGCACCAGAAGAGCTTGAAGATGGTGGACAGGCGGCCACTATGGATGAACTAAAAGAAGTCAACTTGGGGACTGAGGAGGATCCTCGCCCAACCTTCATTAGTTCACTCCTACCCGAGGAACAAATAGAAGAAATAAAAGAACTTCTCTGTGAATTCAGGGACTGCTTTGCCTGGACATATGCTGAGATGCCTGGCTCATCCCCTGACGTAGCAGTTCACAGATTAGCAATCAAACCGGAAGTAGTACCTGTCAAACAAGCTCCAAGGAGAATGAGACTGGAGATTGAAGAACAGGTGATTGCTGAAACAAAAAAGCTTATTGATGCAGGCTTCATCCGAGAAGAAAAATATGCTGATTGGATTGCTAATATCGTCCCAGTGAAGAAGAAGAACGGGCAAATTCGTGTCTGTATTGACTTTAGGGACCTCAACAAGGCGTGCCCAAAAGACGATTTTCCACTTCCTGTATCCGAACTCCTGGTGGACAATACGTCCAACTACGACATGTTCTCCTTCATGGATGGATCGTCAGGATACAATCAAATCAAAATGGCGCCCGAAGATGAAAAACATACATCGTTCAGAACGCCCATCGGGATTTTCTGCTACACAGTCATGCCCTTTGGCCTGAAGAACGCTGGTGCCACCTACCAGCGGGCGATGACTCACATATTTGATGATTTGATACATCAGAAGGTCGAGTGTTATGTAGATGACCTTGTTGTTAAAAGCCTTGGCCGAGATGATCACTTAAAAGATCTCAGAATAGTATGTAAGAGAATCAAAAAATTTGATCTGAAGATGAATCCTCTCAAATGTGCTTTTGGGGTCTCTTCCGGCAAATTCCTGGGTTATGTTGTTCGTCATCGAGGAATAGAGATCGACCCCAACAAAATTAAGGCAATCACGGAGATGCCACCGCCAAGGAACCTTCGACAGCTTCGCTCGTTGCAAGGATAACTAGCTTTCATTCGGAGATTCATATCAAATCTATCTGGTAGGTGCCAGCCATTTTCAAAGCTAATGAAGAAAGACGTCCGTTTCAAATGGGATGCAGAATGTCAGGAGACGTTTGATAGCATCAAGAGATACTTGTTAAATCCTCCTATTCTAGCAGCGCCAATTCCGGGGAAGCCTCTTATACTGTATACAGCTGCACTAGAAGAGTCCCTCGGAGCACTATTGGCTCAGAATAATGAAGAAGGAAAAGAAAATGCGCTCTACTACATCAGTCGAAGGTTGATTGGAGCAGAAAGCCGTTATTCCCCAATTGAAAAGCATTGTCTGGCGCTGATTTTTGCAGTTCAGAAACTCCGCCACTATATGCTATCCCATAAAATCACACTGATATCAAAGATCGATCCGCTGAAGTTTTTGATGACAAGACCAGCGTTGACAGGTCGCTTAGCCAGGTGGGCAGTATTGTTATTGCAGTTTGAAATCATATACATGCCACAGAAGGCGGTGAAAGGACAGGCCTTGGCAGATTTCCTCGCTGCACACCCAATCCCAACTGATTCTCCGCTAAATGATGATTTGCCCGACGAGCAGATTATGCAGGTCGAGGAAAAATGAAAGGCTACCATTCTGGGAGATGTACTTTGATGGGGCATCATCGATTAGACCTGTCCGACCTCCAAATATTGCAAGAGCCCGAGCCGGCATTGGCTTCATTTTCGTAGCACCGGAGGGAGGTATAATGAGATTTTCATTCAGTTTGACTGAACCTCGGACCAATAACGAAGCCGAGTACGAAGCTCTATTAGCAGGGCTGGAGATTGCGATCGATGTCAGAATCCAACATCTCCAAATCTTTGGTGATTCTCAACTTGTAATAAATCAAGTACTTGGAATTTACAAGATTGGCAAAGTTGAATTGTCCCACTATCACAGACGAGCTCTCGAGCTTCTGAAGCAAGTACCAAATGTCAAAATGGCTCGAGTTCCTCGAGGACAGAATGTTAAAGCAGATTGTCTGGCCAAATTAGCCAAAGAGATGGCGAACATCAACGAGGAGAGTTCTATATTTATCGGGGTTTATACTCGTAGAGTATTGGAGCCCGCTCCATTACAATTCCCGAGGCAGAAGGAATTCCAGATTCATGTCAGCAGGATGAAACTCCAGTTGACCCTCAACCTCTCCATCAGATCGTCATGGAGAATTATCCAGAAGAACATCACATGGCCAAGAGATGTAAAGCCAGTCAAGCTTCAGAATCGTGGTGGCATTGTTTAGATATTGAAGTCGAAAATGATTGGAGACATCCATTCATTGACTACTTCAAGGAAAACAAACTCCCGACAGAAAAATCTATGGCTGCACAAATCCGAAAAAGGGCGTTGCGCTACGCATTTGTCAATGACATGTTGTACAGACGAGCCTTTGATCAAATGTGGCTAAGGTGCCTAGGGACTAAGGAAGCTGAAAAAGTGGTGACAGAAATCCACGAGGGGCTTTGCGGAGCACATCAGTCAAGTCCCAAAATGGCCGCTAAAATCAAAAGAATTGGTTACTATTGGCCAACTATGGTTAGAGACTGTATTGACCACGCAAAGAGGTGCCACGAATGTCAAATCCACGGTGATGTTATACATCAACCTCCAAATCCACTACATCCAACAATAGCTTCTTGGCCATTTGAATGTTGGGGCACAGACATAATCGGGCCGATAGATCCACCGTCTTCAGCGGGACACCGTTTTATTCTAGCAGCGACGGATTACTTTTCCAAGTGGGCAGAAGCGGCTCCATTCAGAGAGGTCACATCGGAACATGTGATCAATTTCTTTACCCATAATGTCGTTTATAGATTCGGTGTGCCACGCCGGATAATCTCAGACAACGGTACCGCATTCAAAAGTACAAAAATCTACAAGTTCGTTGATCGGCATAAAATCGATTGGCGATATTCATCTATATACAATCCAAGGGCAAATGGATTGGCAGAAGCCTTCAACAAGACGCTAGTGAAATTGTTAAAGAAGATTCTCACCAAGAACAAAAGGGAGTGGCATACGAAAATGGCAGAGGCGCTGTGGGCGTATCGTACAACCTATAAAACACCAACCAAAGCCACTCCTTACTCTCTAGTGTTTGGTGTTGAAGCCGTGTTGCCATTGGAGATTGAACTACCGTCACTCCGGGTAGCAATTCAGAATGATCTAACTCAAGAGCAAAATGCCCGCCTCAGAATGGAAGAGCTCGACGCACTTGATGAACGCAGGTTACAAGCTCAACAGAACCTAGAAATCTACCGAGGAAGAATGGCAAAGTCCTTTGATCGAATGGTGCGTCCTTGATCATTTCAAGAAGGGGAATTGGTCCTGGTGCTGAGAAGACCAATCATCCCACATCGAAAAATTGGTGGCAAATTCGTATCCAATTGGGAAGGCCCCTTCGTCATCGAGAAAGTGTACCAAGGAGGAGCCTATCAGTTGATTGATCTGAATGGTCAGAGGCCTATGCCACCTATAAACGGTCGACATTTAAAGAAATATCATGCTTGAAAAAGTTTCATAACTAATGTATTTTGTGATGAACAAAATTCTATATGCATATTTATCAATGCATGTTTACTTATACTTTGAAATTCTCTTGTATAGCAAGAATGCATTTCAAAATCCTTCATCAGACTGGGGGCATTTTAAATATTTATTTGGGTCGACATCGCGCTGTGTGCCGAGATCCCCAAATAAATATTTAAAATCTCAAAGAAACAAAGCCTATCCAAAATGTCCCTGCGAGACAGGGGGCATTTTAAATATTCATTTGAGTTGACATCGTGCTGTACGACGAGATCCCCAAATGAATATTTAAAATCTCATATTCAAAATCTATTTCATTCTGAAATGTCCCTGCGAGACAGGGGGCATTTTAAATATTTATTCGGGTCGACATCGCGCTGCACGCCGAGATCCCCGAATAAATATTTAAAAATATCAATCCAGATATTCTTATGTGCTAGAGAATACAAATATTTGTTTTCTAAAGTATATGCAGGTGATCTTTTAAAAGTTAGAGACACCTTCTCCAACAAACCAAGACTCAAAGGTCAAGAAAGTGATTTTTGTGACTACACACTCTTACGAAATTGAGCCGAAGAAGCTTAAAGTCTTTCAACAGCCTGGAGCTTAAGGTTCGAATGGGTGTAAGAGGTCGGATCCAACACGCCCAAATATGGCCGGATCGCTGGCAGCTCTGTCTACTCAACAAGCCATAAGAAAGGCCGTAGTAGCGGAACCCCCACTTCGTCAACCCGTCAGTAAGGACTGTAGGAAGTACGAAGGCGAATTTGACTCGACAAGTTCGAGTGATCGTAGTCTACAAAATTCTCCTAAATGACTGGAGAATCAAAGTTCCAGTGGAAGGATGAGTCTCGAACAACCACTGAATGTTCGTAGGCTCTAAAATCGGCAACCACGAAGGATGACTCCAAATCTACCAACTTCAGCAAAATCAATATTGGGAAGCGCAATTCCCATAGCTCAAGTCTGAATCCTGAATGGGTGTAAGAGGTCGGATCCAACAAGCCCAAATATGGCCGGATCGCTGGCAGCTCCATCTACTCAACAAGCCATAAGAAAGGCCGCAGTAGTGGAACCCCCATCTCAGCAACCAGAGGACAAAGAGCTATCAAATTCCAGCTCTCCTGATCTGACGAACTCAAGTGATTCAGATTAAAGTCTTCTCAAGTGGTTAAGGATCAAGATACTACCTACGTTCGGTACTATCAACTGAATCCAAAACCTGCAAATCATTCAACAAATCCGTAAAGCACAAAGCGAGGATCGAAGGAATCTTTCTTCAACAAGTACGTCAAAGCACAAAGCAAATGACCGAAGAAAATTATCCCAAAGTTCGTGAAAAGCCCAAGGCTGAACTAAGAGGATTCTGTCATCAACAAGTCCTTTATGCTCAAAGCTCTGGACCGATGACTTCTTGCCATCGACCTAATACAAACCTAAGGGTTTAGGCCACCGGCATCAACTCCTTCAACAAGCCCGCCAAAGCTAGAAGCATAGGGCCGAAGGTAAAAAAAAAATCAAATCACCTGACAAGTCAACAAAGACAAATCGGGTAATCCTTCATCAATGTCCGCAGCACAAAGCACAGGACAAAAGAAATCAGTATCTATACCATCTATGGATACATCCAAAAGAGTCAAGAAAAAGAGAGGTTAGTGTGACATCCAAATAAATTTTGGAAATCCACTAAATGAAAACCTCTGTGTGACATCTAGAACAAATATCTAGAGATCCACAGATTCAATCAGCTTACAACAAACGTGATTCGCTCTAGACGCATACCACATTTGTTGGGGGGCATTTGTTAACCTCTATGTAATAACTAAAAATTACATACCTCGTACGCATCAAGAAGCCTACTCCCTAAATTCTGCAGGAATCCCGCCGAGGTACTGCAGAACGGCGCCGCTTGAGTCGCTTCTCCGGAAATCCTGCCTAAATCCTGCGAACCACTTCGATCGCCTCCCATTCGCGGCTATAAAATGAAGCCGATCGCTCAGCTTCTTCACACACTCACGATCTCCACTCGACTGAAACTCTCCCATTCGCTACTCCTTCGACTCCTCTCCCAATCCCGTTCGCTATCTGCAGCTCCAACCCGACGCCAGAACTCCTTCGACGGCGTCCCTTGTCCGATCGGAAGCTACGACACTTCGATCGGAAGCGACGTTGGAGCTCGCTCACTGTGAAGTTGTTTCTTCGGCTCCTTCGTGCCGTCCGACCCTACTCCGTCGAATTTCCCTTCCAGTGGATCGGAAGCAACGACATTTTGATCGGACAAGAGGACGGGAGCTCGCTGCTTCCCCGTATCCTTCGCAGCTGTTCGACTTTGCTCCTCCGGCGTCCCTTTCCTGTCGGATTGAAGGCTCCGATCTTTCGATCGGAACCAGTGACGAGAGTCACTTGCTGTGACGCTAACTTTCTCCCTTACGTGCGGCCGACCCTCCCCTTTCTTCTGCTGCTCTCGACGACGTCCTCTTCTCTGTTGGATCGGAAGCTTCAACACTTTGATCGGGTAGCAACGCAGAGAGCTCACTTGCTGTGAAGGGTAACTTTCTCCCTTAAACGCACTTCTTCGGCCAAATCCCATAAATCCCTCATTTCTAATTAATTAGAATTAATTTCTTTTAATTATACTTAATAATTTTTAATAATAAACGGTTATGATTTAATTATAATTAATTAATTTAATTATAGTTAATCATCATTAATAATTATTAATTATAATTAATTGAAATTAATTAAAATTAATTATCTTTAATTATAGTTAATTATTAATAATTAGCTATGATTAATTAGAATTAATTGTAATTAATTATTTTAATTATATTTAATTATTATTAATTATCATTAAATACAATTATTCAAAATTAATTATAATTAATTATAACTAATCATTATTAATTACGATTAGTTATAATTAAAGAGAAATTAACTATAATTAATTATATGCTTCTCTCTCCCTCGATCCACAAGCCGCCGTCGATCCGCCGACGACCGCCAAAGGTATAATTTTTGGAACTTAGTTTCGCTCTCTTACCTCGTTATTCGTGTCGAGTCGGTGGTCTGCCCATGCACGCTTTTTTCTAGCGTGGTGGGAGGGGCAACCGGCGCGACACCTACGACGAGGTAGGCGAGCGACTCCTCGATCCGTGTGCCAACCCCGACGACACTTGCAAAGGTATAAGCTCCTAAACTCTAAACTCCGAGAACTCGTTCCCGGCGCTTGCAACGCGGCGAACAACCAACTCATGCACGCTTTTCTCTAGCGTGGTGAGAAGGGAATTCGTTGCGATGCTTGCGACGGGGCGGGTAATCAAAACCCTATTTTCGATGTTAGCGGCGGACCGGAAAACCAACTCATGCACGCTTTTCTCTAGCGTGGTGGGAAGGGAACCCGGTGCGACGCCCACAACGAGACGGGGTAAAATATAAAATTGCTTAATTTAAATCGGTGCCCGCAACCCATGCACGCCTTTCTCTGGCGTGGTGGGGAATAAAAAATATTACGGCCGCGGTGTCCTCTTCCGAGGGCACCTACCGTGCACGCTTTTCTCTAGCGTGGCGGGAGGCCCAGTTTTTCCGTAGTTTTCCCCTAAACGGGGGAGACGCCGGAAGGCTGCCGAAATTTCGGGTAAATGCAATTCATACTTGGAACAATGTGGAGCTTTACTTGGACATTGATTGGAGCATTAAACGGACTTAATTCAAACTCAAACAATCTAATAAGTTCGAATGCAAATGAAATAAAAGAATGGCTTGAATTCAAGTGAACTACAGGGGACTCATGAACTTGGATCCTTATTTGAACTTGCAACAATGAACTAAATTTGAACTTGATCTATACATCAAGTGGACATGGTTTGAACTCAAGAGAACCTGGACTTGAACTCAAATGCTGAAGAATTTGAGCTCGAACTTGAACAAGACTACAAGGACTTGATTGAACTTGAAAGAACAATGCAGAATATCATAAGGAGCTTTAAAATGATCTTAATTTGAATCTTAAATAAGTGGTAAGCTCAAGCTAAATCCAAGCAACTTGAAGCCTGATTCAAATTAGATGGCAAAGACTTGCAAATTCAAGTGTTACTTGAGCAATCACAAGGTTTTGAATCATATGCAAGAGCATTCGAATTCAAATTTGGACCAAATACAAAGGGCTTTGAGCTCATTTTGGACAAACTTGAATATACAACAATATTAATAATCACAAGAAATTGGGCCTTAAATCCAATTGTTCGCAATCATGCAAATGATAGAAGGTGACTCAAAGGAATTCAAATAAATGATAGAAGACTTGAAGCATATGAAATAAGATCTTGGTTCAATGAATGAACAATCAAAATGGAAAAGTTCAATGAATAGTCTTGAGCATCCAAACAAACATCAATGAATAGAACTTGGATCTGAATTTGGTCTAAGGAATGTGAAAACTTTGCTTGAATGCAAAATTTGAACTTGAACAGAATGCAAACATGAGTTTGAACTCAAAGAACTGCAAAGAACTTGAATATGGACTTAAGCTTCAATAGAGTCTGAACTCAAAATGAGCACAAGGAATCTGACGACTCAATGCTTGGGAAGAAAATTATAACATCCTCACATCCAACACCAATCAAATCACACCTTCTACGGATGTGTTTAGTGAAGCATACAACGGATGTAAATGCCCGCTAGTGTCAACAATCACCCGATTGAAGACAAGTACATATATTCCTTGCAACTGAAAGAGGGTTGATTAGCAGACTAAGTGAAAATGTCTACGAATGTGAAACGACCTACAAACCAGTGCAAATACACAAAAACCCACCCGAGATTGGTGAAAGGGTGGATTCGATGCAGAAACAATAGATCTTCTACAAAATACTTCCAGGAGGTCGTCGTAGAAGACATGTATCCCCTGCAAATAAAGAGGTCAATGAATGAAGGTCATTCATTAAAATCCCAAATAGAAGTGAAATGTCGAGCTGACATACAATCTCTCAATGACACCAAGAGGTTACATACAAGAAACAAGATATCCACAAGCAAAATACAAATTGATTAAAACAAGTGAAAGTTCCTACGATCCAAAAGGCAGGAAATTAGTTAGTGCACTATAACCCGCCTACAAAAATCAACAAATAGTGCACGACAGTCTACCTGTACGAAGCAGCGAACAATTCTGTTCAGAAGCTGCTACGCCACCCGATCTGCAATCTCCGTACAAGCAGACAGAAGGCGTCTACAAATATTTTAAAGTACCCCTGCACGTGCACTATAAATTGTATACACATAGGTACACTAAAAGGGGTAAAAATAATTATAAAACCCGCATGGGCCCCGGCGAGCGTGTTATTGGTACACACGTGACGTCTAGGGATGCTGCGCGGGTTGACAAGTGAATTCAGGTTCGAAACCGATCCTTCTATAAGGTTCAATAGAAGTCGACAGGGTTCGAACCAACAAACAAATATACGATTGTGACGACCGTCATATTTGTCTTAATACATTCATATTAGGCCTTCAAGGCCTACAACAATGAGAATTCACTATCAAAAGGATTAGAGCCTACGAAACCTGATCCTCTGTCGACAGCCCGACAGAGTAGACAAGGTTCAGTCCATAAAGAAAAATGACCCCAAACACCCCGATGATGGCCGTGTTGAATGCAGATCTCAACCGGAGGGGTTTCTCAAATATTTTCAAATATCTTCAAAATATCCAAAGTCCACTCCAAATACTTTTAAATTCCACCCAAATACCCAAAAGCTTCTCAAAATCCAGAAAAATCTCAAAACTCCAAAATCCCAAAAATATTTAAAATTGAAATAAATCCATCAACGCAGTTAAAGCAAAATCCATTCGCCCTCCGCAACAGTTTGTCGAGGCGGATAAATTCGAATAAACTCTAGCTCACAAAGAGCCAAATGCCTAGTCGAAAATATCACTAGGATCCATTCTCAAACAATCTCTTTCCAGTAAGGGCGTGGTACGTGTCCTCTAACCGGCAGTTTCGCCGCCAAATGGCACTGCAGGTAAACGGTTATGACCCGGGGCCCTCTGAACCGAGTGGTTTTGCCGCCAAATGGCACCACAGATAGCGGTTATGGCCAAAGCCAATACGCTCCTTAATGGCGTTAAATCCTTGAGATATGAATCAATAGGATATGATTGATAGGGCACAAAGCCCTCTGTTAGCTAAGGTGGATTCAAATTTGTCCCCTTAGACAAACATTCAACCCCGGTCTACAAGGTACCCTTAGACGAAGCAACCCATGGCTGCCGACAAGGATCCTTCTGTCAGGTTGGGTCGACTACCTCCTCTGACTAAGTAGACCAGGGACCATGATGGCCCGGGACGACGGAACCATGGGATCTTGATCGGGTCTATCATCCATTCCCCTACCATCCGCTTTAAGTGCAAGATGGTGAAATTTCATATTAAATCTTTCCAAATATCAAACTCCCCAATTCCCAAATCAAATCCATTGCTGCTACTATATGCCAGATAACACGTATCTCTACGTATCTGATTGACGACTAGCCTTAATCGAAAGTTCTCTCTCGTGATCGAGAGGGGTAATTAACTATAGGGGCTTGCGCCTATAGGAAACCAGAACTCAGATCATAAAGTCCTCACAAAATGAGGGCGAAATCTCTGGGTAGTGTCTTATCTACAAACCCATCTGCCTTCCAAAATTTACCTCGAAACTTAGTTCGTTAAAACTCCCTCGCCGAATAAGAAAAGCGAGTGGAGGCCGAGGCCGAATTTTCGGAGCCCACACCTACATAATTGACTTTATCCCTTACACTAACCTCAAAAAACACTTGCATCTACCTAGTAGATGGCGGCACAAACCATCTCCTGAAGGTCTCCCTAAACTCCGTCCAACTTATATTTATATTTAACCTCTCTATTTCTCTCTCTCTCTCTCTCTACTAGTTGTCCACCAGTACTCTACTCCTCAATCTAACATAAACACTGCCCATAGACCTCTTTTTCCCTCTAGGCACTGCATGCAATCTAAGAATTTCATTACCCTCATCAACTAATGCTTAGATTCTCAAGGCTCAGCAGTACCCTGAAAATGGGGTGGCTTCAAACTTAAAAAATAATTATATATATTTATTGATGGCATCCACCTTTAATTCAGCCATCTTATGTTGAGCTCACTCATCGGCTGGCCACCAACCCATCAAATTGCATCATCAAACCAGATATTATCTCTCCTACTGTACTCTTACATATTGCAACCTAACTGAAACTCTATACATCAACTACCTCTTGCTCTTAAGGGTTCATAATAGATCAACACTTTAAACTAAATAAAATAGGGGAATTCAGTTATATAGCACAAGTAACAGACAATAGTCTATACTAAACTCTAAGCATCTCTCCCATACCCATATAATTTATTTCATATGGCTTTTGGTTATAAATCTTTAGTCATTCTAAACCATTGCTACGATACCATCTATAATACCCTAGGATATAATGGAGGTATTGAAAATAGTTAACCTAATATCAATTAACTCATCCACCTATAGCGATAGCAGAGCTACTTAAATTTTCTAAAATATAATAGCAGTATAATCAAGTTTACTTCATCAAAATATAAATATATAATATAGTCAATTTCAATTCTATGCATCAAAATAAATAAAATGGATTACAAAAATAAGAGATTTAGAGTTTATAATACACATTTTAGAATATTTCTTAAATTTGATTTATGAAACATTAACATATATAATGCAATGATTATAATGCATGTCTCAATGTTTGCTTATAACTCCATTATCACTTATGCCTCCCTTTACATCTTAGATGGAGCTAGAAGAGTACATTTAGGATCCTTACAACATAACAGAGAGAGCACTTTTCTTCCTTTTAGAACATAATATCTCTAATGTCGTGTAATATAAAATGCAATGTGATGCAATAGTAAATAGATTAAGTATTTAATGCAAAATTCAGATGATGGAGGAATTGCCAATAAAATGCCACAATACTCCTAAAATAAATTACTCACTAAACTTTCTCTTTTTAATTTCATACTTCAGAATAATGTTCACATAAATATTTCAAGACTTTTATACAACTACTGTATTTATCAGAAAAGCCTCGATTCAACAATACATTTAGAAAATCATGCGAGAAAAATTAACCACTAAATATTCAACTTTGTATAATCAAAATAACTTTAATACGGAGTACAATAACATATAAAAAATCATAGAGTGAAAACCTCATACAACCTAAGAGAAAATATATTTTTTATTTATATCTTCTTATAGACTTACTAGAATTAAAATCATAGACAGGAGCTTAGGAGTCTATATTAAGCTTTATGATTCCTTGAACTGACTCAACAAATGAATCTTTAGCTTTGTCCTCCAAACTTTCTCTCTCTCTCTCTCTCTCTCTCTCTCACTCTCTCTCTCTCTCTCTCTCTCTCTCTCTCTCTTTCTTCTTCTTTATTCTCTAGCAAAGGCTAGGGGTGGAATCAACGTCAAAATTATTTTACATATTTTAAATATTAAATTTCAACTATTTTGAGCAAGAGTAATGGCACTCATTTTCCTGCATTGTAATGCTACCAAAGAATCTTTTAAAAGCTCCCAAAATATTCTCAACTAAGACTCGATGTATGGTTGTGTTTCCTAGGCGCTGTAGTGCTCACATAAAACATATTTTTCTATCAAAAAACCTAAGAGCTCAACATCAGGTTGCCAACTACCTTGGCTCCGTGGCACCTATAGAGAAATTTCCAGACTTTGAATTTTCACTTCTCCAATCCAAAACTTGGTTCAATTAAGCCCGAATACATATTCTATTATCATCAATCATAAACAAAATATTAATGGAATTAACTTTAATTACCTATGTTTCTGATGCTGGGTATCATAGAATCCCAAGTCTTCAACCACCTGTAATCCTAAGTATAAAAGGTTGTTGGCCATGTTTAAGACATTTTAAAGTAATTTATTCACCTTTTGATCCTTATATATCTTTCTAATTTCCTTATGTTGATGCTAATCATAAATTTTTTTTAAGGAGGGTAGACTATATTTACTTATTATGATGATCTCAAGGTCATCAAATTAGTTAATCTCATCCATAGTTACAAGGGAGAGAGGAAGAGGAATTCAAGGGAGATAAGTTCTTCCCCGAGCTCCTCAAAGTGTCATCTTTGGGCTAAGTTGGTGGCTCCAACTCACCCACCCATGCCAATGGTCCTCATTCGTATTTCTCCTACTTCATCCACTATTCAGCCTTCAACTAAGGCTTAAGAGGGCTTTGGTAAAGCTGAGGATTGGGGAGGAGGTGGGTTGAGGTAGCATTTGTGCTAGTAAAGGGAAGAGTGTAACACTAAGGAATGAGGAAAGTGTTGGTGACTCCAAAGACTACTTAAGACTTGAAAGTCAAGCTCATATAAGGCCTAATCGACCCCCAAATAAGACATGACATGGGAGGGGGGAGGCGGGAGGGGAGATTGTGGAGGACGAATTAATGTTCCCGTTAAATAGCTTATATTTATTTCCATTGGTGCATGTGCAATAAAATTGTTGAGTAAATATATATTGGCTCACAGCCATAGAAAGACTATCTTGCAACTGTCAATTTGAAAGAAGATACACATAAGGTGAAGGCTTGTCTTGGGAAAGATTTTTCCTTCAAATCAATAGTTAAGAAGGAGGTTGAGCCCTTGAAGGTCGGGTTGACAAAGAGGGAAGCCACTCTATAGGAGCTGTCAAAGAAAGTTGCAACTTTGAAGGAGGATGAAGAATCGACAAGGACAAGTGTTAAATAACTTGCTCGTTATGCTAGAAAGTTTTGTTTGATGTAGAATCAATGGGGGGTTTCTTTGATATTTTGTATCACTTAGGAATTTCTTAACAAGAAATATGATAGAGAAATTAAGTATTGCCTTAAACCAGTTGCCTTAAATGAACACAATTAACATGTTTGAGGAAAAAAACTACTTCTACGATTTGATAGCAGTTTTCATAGATGGAGAGTGACTGGATGAGTACAATCATAGAACTCATTCAAATAACTTCTTCTTTTTTTTGTAAAGTTATCCATATACGTCATGATTTTCTTAATGAGCCTTACCACTTGCAAGGACTCAAAGTTGGCTAAATTCATGGATGGCGAGTCATGTTAAGGATTAATCTTAAACATGATCTCTCTACTTCAACTTGCATCAATGAGCAAGTTCTCCGAGAAAGTAAACAAGTTTCTTGCACATCTAATGAATGTGTAGGGGCGGAACCCCTTTATTGCTAGGGGGGCAATTCCCCCCCCCCCCCCCCCCCTAAAAATGTTAAAATACTAGTGATACGGAATGTCAAAGAAAACCCCGGAGGTCAATTACATGAGTTTTTAGGTAATTGCACCCCTCTGGCAGGTCGAACCCCGCCAAAGGGCGCTGGCCCCTTGGACCCCCGACTTGCGAACAGTTACTTATACGTTTGCCCCCCTGAAAATTATGGCTGGTTCCGCCCCTGTGAAAGGATGCATTCTCTTACTACATCCAAGGAAGTGGAGCAAGTACCTGGAGTATACTATGAGAGATGGCATATTTCCCGAGTCATTATTTTATCATTCTATCATTATTTTTCATTATTCAATTTTTAGTGGCCTCACCAAATATAAAATAGCTTGATAAAAAAAATTATAAATGAAGAGAAGATAACTAGTACAATGGCTTAATATCACACCTTTAACAAGTTACTTATTAAGCAACAAAAAAGTCTTTCCATGAAATTTAATAAGCAAGTTTGTTCATGCTTGATTCATTTAGCCTTTGAGGTTTTAATAAATGTTCAAACTTATTTAGTTAAAAACTTGAATGAAGTTAGTTGCAATTTATGATATCATATACAAGCACTAATCTCATCATAAATCCAAAGGCTCTGAAGCCCATCCTGAAATTTTCTCTTTCTATTTTATTTCTTATTTTCTTCTCTTTTGAGTGTTGCTACTTCTAATGTAGCTCACTAATATCACATTCCTCTTATGTATTGAGTTGCGGTAATATTTATTAGTTTCATGTAAACTTCATCTTATAGTCAATGAAATTGGAAATAGATCTTAATTTTTTCAAAACACACACACACTACTAAAAAACTGATTTTTATACAGCAGATGTTAGGAACAGTTTTTGAACCACTGCCAAACCTGCAATTAGCATCGGTTTTAATCAGTGCTACTTGCACCGGTTTTAACCGGTGCAATTTGCACCTCTTTTAACTGCAGATAGAGCCCCGCCTTAAACAGAATCCCTAATTTTCAAATATGAAGTTCTGCTCTCCGTCTTCCCCTCTTTTTTCGTGTGCGATTTCAGTGACTCTCAAGAAGAACAAACCATTACCTAGCGTCATAGCTGCTGTCAGAGGAGCACACTCGTTATTACCGTCAGAATCTGAAATCTCATCCGCTCGCACATCCTGCTTGTTATTCTCCTCACACAAAAACACATCCCAGCCAGCCCTTCTTTAGTGTGAGTCTCCCTCTCCATCTTCTTCTCATTCTTCTTCTTGTTTCATTA
Source organism: Dendrobium officinale (assembly GCA_019514585.1). NCBI lineage: Eukaryota > Viridiplantae > Streptophyta > Magnoliopsida > Asparagales > Orchidaceae > Dendrobium > Dendrobium officinale. The sequence goes on from JACXSL010000816.1 coordinate 196,068, forward strand.
CTGTAATCACTAAAATCAGAAAAGGATCAACATTTATTTAAATTCTCAACATTGGCCCTTTTTTATTTTTCCCCATTTCCTTAGGGATGAAATTTTTACTGTTCTATATGGATAGGTGCACCAACCAAACACTTTTATCTTTCTGTACCAAATTTGAAAGCTAGCTGAGAGTAACGCCAAGAATTTTGTTATAATTAAATTTAGATGCTCTTGTGAAAACTGAAATATTGTTCTTGCCCTCTTTTATCCAATTGGCATGACGAGGAATATTTTCAAAATTGAGGTGTTTCTGCTATATTCCTTCTTAGAAGAAATCGCTTTCATAGGTGGGTCTCAATTCTAGCAATTCTCATGACCGAGAAGCAAAGCAATTGAATGAAACTCATAAAGCTTATGTGCATTTACGGCATAAAATTAGCGTTAGGAAAAAGATTTGTCCTCACATTATGAGGCATGTGAGTTCTGTTCGCAGGCAATAAGAGATAGTATATATTTAAATTTATATAAATTTTATGTTCATATTTATTAACTAATTGCTTAACGAACAAATTTGTTGCTATAGGCTATCAATGATAGATTATTATTATGGACAATTAACAGACTGCATAAAAATGGCACCTGGTCATCTGAAGATGCTAAACAGATATGGGTAATTTTAGTCTAGCTATAAATTTTTTATACGTAATTTGTTTTTTTTTTTTTTTTGTTTATTTAAAATAAAAGTTAAGTAAATTTATCATAACATGGATACAAGCTTGCAAGCTTTTGCCTGAGGATGAGCTGACATTAGAGGATGGGAATGTGGAGGCAAAAGAAAGGGTGTTCAATATGGTTATAGGACCTGAACAACCCAAGTAGAGTCATAATCCAAGGTTTTGGTGTCTCTCCTACACTATATTTCCCTCATAACACGAACGATGGCAGGAGTAGTGGTGGAAGCAGTTTAAGTCAAATAGTAAATCTCAGAGAGGATGGCAACTCATTATGTTCTGAAATAAGAGAATTCATGCAACAATTTTGAATACAGCAGCCACCTAAAGGAAGCTCACAAATGGTACGTAAAATTTCACATTCTTATTTTAGGGTTGGTTATTTAAATACTAATATTTTAAAATCTTCTTATAATTGACAGGGTGACAACGAAACTTCTTATGAAAGATAATGTTATAGAAGAAAGAGAATGACATTTTGAAGATAACCCATGCTTGTGCAAATTGTTTTAAAATGCATCTTGGTATGAAAGTCTATTTTTTTAGATGTTGTTCAAAGTTTTGATATTGTAGATTATCAAATATGAATGATGAATGCTCTTCTCTTTTTGACATATCAATGACTTAAGAAGTTTCACTTGAGATTATCGGGTGTTATTTCTATTTTTTTGTTGTCATTACTTGGTTGATTTAGGCACTTTTCACATCTCATATATATATTTATGGCATTATATTCATATGGTGGTGTGGAGCTTGCCTTTTGGCTTTGCTTATGTGTTTATATAACTCTTCTCTCTTGGGAATATTGGTTTGTTTGGAGATGACGACGCTTGGGTATTAATTTTTTGGGTTACTTCTGATGATTTCTGTTTTTACTGAATTCTGGCAGCTCCTGATCTCTCTTCATATGTTGTCATTTGGAATATTTGTAAGTTTTATGACGAATGGTGTGTGACATTCATCATGAGCATGAGTTGTTGAGTTGGGGATGCTCTTTTGTCCTTTCATACTTTTATGCTAGATTTTGTCTTCATTAAGTGGCTTTTTTCTATAAATAAGAATAAATAAATAAATAAAACTTGAAAACCCTGAATGAGCTTCCCTCCATAAATTAGGTCGAAGTATGTACTCAATGAAACTTAGGACTTATGCTAATTGATTTAAATGGCACCATACCTTGTTAGCCACACTCTTTGGCACTTATTAAGATTATGCCCACTTAATCATTCAATTAACTCAAGCTAAGTAGTACAGTTCAATCAGGCTGTGTTAAACTTGCACGGTTTAAACACAACAATATCATAAAAATATTGTCACATACTCACATCTTTAATAAGTTAACCCTTAGCATCATTGCTGTTGCATCCTGGAGTATTCGCGGCGGTAGAGAGATATATAGTTTAATGTCTTAGCATTGCACGAAGATCCAGCACACAATCAGAAAAGTGAGAGGGTGTAACATTCATAAGAGACACCAGAATTTTTACATGGAAAATCCCTGAAAAGGGGGAAAAACCACGGGGCCTGGCCCAGTTTGAATGAATCCACTAGTATTTGCAGTCGATTACAAATGAGGCCCTTCTTAGGGAGAAGTCCCTGGATTGATGTAGCAAATGTACATCATATAGATTGCATTACATGGTAGGAGTTACATATACATGTTTGTTTGGTCAGAAAGACCGTAGTTTGCAGGAGACCAGGGTCTGAAAGACCGTTCTCTGGTGATGGAGGTCGGAGTTACCATAGTAGGCAACGGTGGTCGAATGGACCGTAGTCGACAAGAGACCGGGGTCAGAAAGACGTTGTTTGTTGATGGAGGTCAGAAGGACCATAGTAGGCGACGGAGGTCAAAAGGACCGTAGTCGGTTGGAGACCTAGGTCTGAAAAACCGTTGTTTGTTGATGGAGGTCCGAAAAACCATAATACGCGATGGAGGTCGAAAGGATCGTAGTCGACAGGAGACCAGGGTTAGAAAGACTGTTGTCTGCTGATAGAGGTCAGAAGGACCATAGTAGGTGACGAATGTCTGAAGGACTGTGGTCGGCAGTATTCTGGGAGAACTCTGGGCATCAAGTGGTGGCCTAGTGGAGTTCAAGGCCTTAAGTAGTGGTCCGGCGGAAGTCTGGGCCTCAGGTGATGTTCTGGTGGAGTACACGGCCTCAAGTGGTAGTCCGGCGGAGGTGATGGCCTCAAGTGGCGGTCCAGCAGAGCAACGACGTTAGGCGGTGGTCCAGATGAGGTGAGGGCCTCTAACGAAGATGAGGGCCTATGGCAAAGGTGAGGGCCTCAAGTGGTGGTCCGGCGAAGCTCTGACGGTGGTCCGGCTAGGCTCCGGCGGTGGTCCGGCGGGGCTCTTGCAAGGGTGAGGGCCTCATGTGGTGGTCTGGAGAAGCTCCGGTGGTAGTCTAGCGAAGCTCAGGCGATGGTCTAGTGAGGCTCCAGCGGTGGTCCGGCGAGGCTCCTGTGGTGGTCCGGCGAGGTTCCAGCGGTGGTAGAGGAGGAGCTTCTTCCTTCTCTTCCTTCTCTTCTTGCTTGGACCCCCCCTTTATGAAGAATGAGGGCTCTATTTATAGATTTTTTGGAGTGGTATGGCACGTAAATAGGCGTGATATCAGGGGCGAATAGGGAGTGGTCGAATGGACGACCGATATTAATTAATCCTACGATCGTGCACCGTTCATTGGACATTTGAAGGCCTTAGTGATGTCGGAATTTGACGATCTTGGGCTTATTAGATTTGTCTTGTCGAGCCGTTCGATTTGAGTATAAGCTTGTTAAAATTGGAGACCGTTTGGTAACTTAAAAATAGTGATTCAAACCTTCCAACAGCACTTCGAGTCTTCGATTTAGACTTATTTGGGCTTGGATCGAGTTGAATTTGGTGTCGTTGGGTTCGTATTTCCGAGACGCTCAGTTTGACTATAAGCTTGCTGAAATCAGAGTTGAGATGGCCTCTGAATTAATTTTAGAAGTTTCCAACTCAATCCTGCATCGAGATTCGTGCCCGATCAAGATAATTTTTTGACGATGTTTCAATTACTAAGAGTATCTGAAGAGAATTTAATTATCTACACTTGAATTTGATCATAAATATTTTTTAAATTAAAATGAATATTTGATCAAACAATCATCTATTATGTTATATTTATAACAAAGTAATTAAGAAAATCAATGAAAGAGGAAATTCATCTTAATTAATGAGTTATATGCTATGAATTCCATTTTTTTATTCTAAAATTTAGTGGTGGTTTTAACCGCCATAACTATATAGAATTGTGGCAGTTTGATCCGCCACTATTTTGTGAATCATTTTTTTTAGAGCTTATTGTGGCGGTTTTAACCACAATAATTCTATGAGATTGTAGCAGTTAAAACCGCTACTAAAATTCGCACTCCTTATGTCTTCCCCAACGTCATTAAATAGCTGTAAAATGTCGTTGCAATGCATTGTAATCACAAAAGGCATGCAGCGGTTTTATAACCACTGCAAGAAAATTTGTGGGGGTTAAAACTGTCAGGACTGGTCAAATTTTGTGCTGTGATAGGCCAATTTTCTGGTAGTGACACTAGGGGTGTAAACGAGTCGAGTCGAGTCGAGTTTATGCCCTTATCAATCTTGTCTCGTTAGTTGAAAAGCGAGCTCGACGGGCGAGCTTGAACTGGAGCTCAAACTCGAGCTCGTCTCATTGTGAACAAGCTCGAACTAAACGAGCTCGAACCGGATCGCGAATCATGGGCGAGAATTTTTAAAATTAGGCAGGATTTTTAAAAATTATACGGGATTTTTAAAACTTAATCAAAATTTAGAAAAAATATGAAATGTTTAACATTTAAAAAAAAATTAGGCACTTTTTATTAATTTTTCAATATTTAAATTTAATAAAAAAAATAAAATATTTTAAAAATATTAATATTTATTCAAGCAGTCTCATGAGCCGAGCCGGCTCAAGCTCGAACTCGAGCTTGTTTACTAAACGAGCTCGAACTCGAGCTTTAGCTCGACTCGTGAGCTCGATAAGCTCGGCTCGTGAGCCCAAAAACGAGTCGAACTCGAGCCGGCTCAGCTCACTTACACCCCTAAGTGACACACACACACAAGCAATATCTTCAAAACAAAGTACAAACAATATATATAAATAATAAAATAAAGAAGTTTTGGCATTCATAATTATAAGTATTAGATATTTTACACTTTAGACCACCTATTTTTTTTATTTACATACATTATAGGCCCATTTTATAAAGTTTGCATGTTAATATATGAGCCTAAGGACTTCACAATTTGTCATGTTGGTGTAAATTTTCAAGATGTAACTCATCGTAGGATTACTTTGAGATGAGCACGCTTAACTGCAGAGTTTCTTAAACGAAATTCTAATAATTATACCAACAGACGTCTTGATGTTTAAGAGTTTAGACTGTTACAATATATATGTAATAGTTTTATATATTTATAAAATATGAAATCAATTTTCAATATCAAATTACTCAAAATATAAAATCTAATTAATTAATTATCAAATTAAAATTGACTTTATACACACAAAACTTCACGAAATATGACAATTTTATTTTTCACATATATAAAAAAATCATGAAAATTAAATAAAGTATTTTTTAATCCACAAAAAGCTAAATGAACCCTAAGAAAGCCATTAGCCTGAACAAATCATTAAAACAAAATGAGCAACAAATAGATATGCACCAACTTTTATTTAGTCTATTGGTATCTGAACCGACAAACGCCCGACTGTGTTTGGTCAATTTATTGATGTCACAGTAAAACAAATTAATGAAATTATTTGAATGTATAAGAAAATCAGAATATTGATAAAAAGTGATTGAGGTAAAGTTCAAAATTATTGGAGTAGCTTTAGAATTTATATATAAGATTAATTTTACATTTTTATTTTAAATTTGTTTTGATTAAAAATTTCATTAAAATATTCTGACAATACTTTTAATCATCCAAATGTCAGCTTTTGTGACTTCCTTTGGAAGAGTAGACTTTGACCAATATATTTTCTTTAATGGAAAATCATGAATGGCTTTCCCTATGTGCATGCCTCATCCTGATTGTTGGTTGAGAACTTAGACTTCCAATTAAGAGATTTTGGATTTGTGCTTCTATGTTTGCGTTGTGTGTTTGAATTTGTCTTAAATGACCTAAAAGTCCCCCAAAAAGGCCTTCCCTACCACTTCCTGATTCTATTAATATTATTATTAAGCTAGTGTGAATAATATAGCAAGAAATACACATAGCTAATCTTGATCTAATGATTAGAAGTTTTAACAATTAATTAAAAATTTTAAGTTCGAGTCTTATATATATAATGTGTATGTGAATTTGACTTAATTAACCTAAAATCATATATACATATATAATTATTCCTCTTTCAAGATTATAAAATTTAGAGTTATAGATAGCTTTTGAAAAAATATTGATGATCTGCTACATGGAAAAAGGAATTTTAGCGTGGTTATTTCTAGCTATAGCATACATTTAGGCTTCGTTCGTGATAGGTTTTAATTTGTCAGTTTTTTCATTACTTTAAAAAAAATTGTACTAAAAGCTGCTTTAGAATATAGTAAAAAAGCTATCACAAATAAAACTTTAAAACATTGGGAAAAAAGTTTATAGTGATTTACAAACTACTCAAATTTTGGTAATAATATTTATAAAATATTTAATTTGTGCCCTAATTAAATTTTTTTCTTGCTCCACCACCACATAATATCACATATATATATATATATATATATATATATATATATATATATATATATATATATATATATATATATATATATATATATATATATATATATATATATATATATTTGAAACAATGCTTGTGAATAAGTTAACTCTAATTCATTGTTATTAAATTATGTTAATCTGTCTTTTCTATCGAACATTAATTGCATTTTAACATTAATTCAGTAACTTCGATTTTTAAAAATATCATAGATATTAGATATTATAATAAATGCTAGCTTGACTTAATTTATTGTATGAATCATAATTATATTTCTTATTTTTTATATTTTATATATAATTTATGATGTATTTGAGATACTGCATAATTTTATAAAGTTGATTTTGAAGTTGTTGTGGGAAAAGTAATGTAGGATTCGTATGAGACAACTTTCTTACTATTTTTAAAATAATTTTTTAGTACAAAAAGTTCTTAAATTAAAAATCTTTGTACTAGAAAATTTTTTAGAAAGCAGCCTCTAAGCATTAGTTTTTTACTTTAGTTGTAAAAAAAACAAATCTCCACCATAGAAATTTTCTTAAATGAGTGAGAAAATAGTAGCCAAACGAAATTATGATTGTTATCTGAAAAAGAAAATAATGAGAAAATTAGTCTAAATTAACTTTTAGGCTTCATTTAACATTTTAATACAAAGAACTAATTTTTATACTAAAAAAATATTTAATAAGCAGCAAGAAAACCATCAAAAATGAAACCTTAGACTCTAACCAATAACTTATGAGTTTAAAATCTTTCATATACATATATGTATAAATATATAATTAAAATATCTGAAAATTATAAAAAATCACATATCAAAATTCTTAAGATTATTGAATAAAATTTAAATTAAAATATTTTACCTTATTTTTTTCTTCAATTTGTGTAAATAGTAAGGGATTCATGCTCAATAAATAAAGAATATTTATTTTTCAGTGTCATTAATTGATCATTAAAACAAAATATTTATAGACGTAGTCGTTGTACTATCGCGTGGGGTTTCATCTCTGCCGTTTATTCCGTGAAGACGCAGCCCTTGCTTTCTCACAGGCAAATGCAGGCATGCAGCGATTTAATGCATAAAGGTCCATGAGAGAAATTCCAAAAGGCTTTTAATAAATATCTCTGGAACCCTTTCCCCGATAATCAAACTCCATTTTCTCAAGTGTGCAGTGCAATAAAGCGACGGCGGGGCCCAAATACAGCAGAACCTGGCGTGGTCCACAACATTTTTTAGCTGGCAATGTGGCTTTAGTTTCTGGCCGTAATCGTGAGAGTGAATGAACATTTAATAATAATAAAAAAATTTATGCAAAGAAATAATGTGTAAAAAGCATGCAGTATAAAAAAATTAATTTAGTATTATTTAGATTAATATATATATATATACTTTTTAATTTAATTTAAATAAAATTAATGTAGTGGGTGATAATGACGCGTGTGGATGGTGGCTTCTAACGGCAATGGTGGGCAACCAATAGAAATGGTTGCTGGTTGTAGGCGACGGTGGGTAATGGTGACAAGTGGCGGTATTATTCGGCGATGGCTAGCAGCAGCAAGTGGGCAACGTCAAAAAAGGCTTGCTTGCGGTGAAAACGGTTATCACTCAAAAGTATACGAGTTTATTTAATCTCAAAAAATGAAATAAAAATATTTTACACTATAATCTATCTATTTTTTTCATCTATTCAAACAGATAAATACTAATATTTTCAAAATTCAAATAAAAGTATTAATTTACAACTACTTTACTTTAAATCAAATAGCACTTTAAAGATTAAATTATATTGAAAAAGAAGCACATAAATTTAATATAAATTTGTATAATATTTTAATATATTAATCATATTAAATATTTTAAAAAAATTATGATATAGATGTAAAAGTCCTAAAAAGATTCATATTATTAGAGCAAAGCTCTAAAAGGATACAAAAGATAAAATATAGGAAATTCTAATACAATCATAAAGCTCCCAGAAAGAAAAAAAAACAAAAGAAAGAATCGAATGGAGTGTTTTTTTTTTTTTTGGGGTAATAATTTTTTTGGGTAATCGAATGGAGTGTCGAATCGAGTGTGGGTTATATAAAAATATAAATAAATAAATATATATATATATATATATATATATATATATATATATATATATATATATATATATATATATATATATATATATATATATATATATATATATATATATATAAAACGATTGTCGCCAGCATTACTCGACCCACAAATTTCGGCAATGCGAAGGATTGTGAAGCGAGGAGTTCGGGCATTAGCTCCAGTTCCGGTGCGTTGAGGCTGAGGAGCATCAAATACGGGAAAGAGCTTATGGCGATGGATGATGATAACAGCAATGATGGTGATAACGAATATGATGATGAGGAGGAGGATGATGAAAGGGAACGGGAGTTGAGCAATAGCAGCGGTGATGGGGGGAATGGAGAGAGCAGGAGTATGTATGGGGTTTTTGGGGCGATAGAGGTGCAGAAAATGGGGAGAAACAGCTATGGCCAGAAAGGGGATGAGATTAGGCGGACGGCGCTGCGTGGGTGATTATGGCGATCGAAGGTATTTATCTAATCATCCCTGATTGTAGACAAGAGAAAATGGCCGGGATTGTGTATTGAGAAATTAATTACTAATGTTAGATGTTCGATCTGTATTTCGATTGATTGATGATTTTATTTATTTGGTCGTGTGGTACACGGTATTTTTTAGTTGATGATTGTATATTATTAATCGTGAAAACTGGAACTTGAATTGGTGACATCTCCGGCGATAATCTCTGCTATCACCAACATGTCATGAGTTGATTTACTTTGAATGCTCTTTTTGGGAGAGGAGTTCATCCATAAAATATGGTAAGAACAAGTTCCCATTTAGTAATGAAATGTTCAAGTCACCTAGGTTTGTGCTTTGATTTGCCATGGATTTGAGATAAAATTCAACAAAAATTAATGCAAATCTATCAGGGAATCATTACAACACACCATGTTTCCAATGCAATGTGTTTTCTATTCAACCATAATTTTAGGAGGAATTATATCATAACAATTCGATTACAATTGTATTTTAAACTTGTGATGAATTCTACCATAACAAATCGCTTACTAATTTTAAGGACGAAAAAAAATTATCATAATATTTCTAAAGCTTTGAGAAATCCTACAAAAAAATTTTGAACCGACTTTATTGTGATGACATTTTATATTCAAATTTTCATGTGAAATTTACATGATTTTTATTGAATTTTGAATGATACAAAATATGTTGAAATATAGTAGTGATTTTGTGTTCCTTTATTGGGAGTGCTCATGATATATAATTTTAAGTGTCACTTTATGGGTAAGGGTCTACATGATGGCAATAGAAATGATAAAGGGTGTCAAAGTGCTTGTTAGTCATCTACGATCTCTCAATATTTGTTGGACCCACTTTTATCAATATTTTATCATAAATTGTGGGATATCATTATGGGTAGCTCTCTATTGGGAGAGATTATTATGTGCGGAGATCAAACACAGAGATTCATTTTATTTTGTATCTGTGAACAGTAAAAGAACAGTGATGAATAGTAAAAGCACAGTTCAAGTAAAAGCGTAGCGGACTGCGCTTTTACTATTCACAAAGACAAACCAGACGGGTCTCTATGTTTGTTCTCCGCATGTAATAATTTCTCCTCTATTTATAGCCCAAACACATCATGACGTCAATGATCTTCAAAGATGAACTAAGAATCATATGTGAGTCTATGTTTACATGTGTGCATATGTGTATTGATTGTTGGGTTGTACTCCATTAATAGTTGATGTGATATGTAAAATGATAATGTTTACATCTTGATTTCCTTAGAGCATTAACTATCTAAAGGAGGTTTTTCAATGGCCTAGGATTTCTTGGCCAACAAGAAACATCAACCAAAAACAATTCTAGGTGTCAATGGAGAGAGAGATTATTCTGTGCAGTGTTCGAACGCATCCAGAGATCAATCCGAACACGCCACGTTATTCAATGCAATGTGTATTGCGTGACGTGACGCACTGGATTGGCCTCCGGACGCGTCCGGACACCGCTCGTAATAATTTTTCCAATGCCCCAACTTATTGTGGAAGGCAACCTAAAACCATGGTTAAGATATCATAGGTGTAGGGATAAAGGCTGAATTAAATTGAGATCTTTCATGACAATGTGAAATCCAAGCTATATCCATTTCAACTAATAAACTCAAGAGTTAGGCGTTTCAAGGCATTTTTTGATTGGTTCTCCTCTAGGTGAGCCATCTAGGGGCATTTTGGTAATCCTATAAGTTGAAAGTTTTCCAACTTTTTATTTTTATAGTGAATGGAACGCTTGGATTTATGCTTAATTTCCATTTCTTTACTAACAAAACATTGGTGGCCTGGGAGTAAAATAATATTATGTAGCGTTAAGTTTCATAAAATAAATATGATTTAGTTCGTTATTATCTAACATGTTAGGGAATATGACGATACAAGCAATGAAGAATGCTTTTATTTTCTTGTCTTGTTAGTTTAACCCTTTAGCCTTTAACACTATGAAGGCAACTAAAGAAAAAAATATACATGAAGACCATTTTATTGCACAATTGCCATTACTTTTAATTCAAAGGAATTTAACTTTGATTTTAAGGCTTTGTTTGAGACAGCTTTCATACTATTTTATAAAAGAAATTTTTAGTACAAATTTTTTTGAAAATGAAAATTTTGTACTGAAAAATTATTTTAAAAAACAATAAAAAAGTTGTCTCAAACGATGCCTAAATTCATTTCTAGTTCAAGAAAATCTCATTCAAATTAACTTTAATTTTGTTTTTATTGTTTTGTGCAGAAAAATATAAAAAAAAAAAATCATTTTATTTTAGGGGTTTTTGGTGCTTAACATCCAACTTGATTCATAATTCTCAAATCATTTTGTAGAATCAAAGAATTTGAAAAGAATTATCCCAAAAAAGAAGTCAATTAATATGTTTTATATGACCTGAACTCCTAACAAAATCCATCTGAATGAAACAAATCCCAAGGCTAAGTAGCCAACAAAGAGCTGCTCGCAACGTGAGAGAGCTACTCTGTTTCCCACGCACGAGAGGATGTATTCGCGACGTGATTTTCATGGAGTCGAATGGCGTGTTAATTTTGATGAGGATCAGATCATTAAGGTGGTAGGCATGTAAATACTAAAGTTTAGAAATTAGATGAGTAAATAAGCTATTTTTGAGTGTTATATATATGCAAAAACCCCTAAAATTTATAAGAGAGAGAGAGCGGCAGGTAAGAGGGAATGATGCAGCGGGAGAGAGAGAGAGGATAGATGGCAGCGGAGAGAGAGCGATGGAATTTAATAATATAAAACTTTATATGATAAATTTTAATAATTTAAATCTTTATAAGAAACTTTAATAATTTAAATATTTATAAGAAACTTTAATAATTAAAAATTCATAATATAATTTAAAATATATATTTAATAAATTAAACTAAATTTATATAAAACTTTATAAGTTTTAATTAAAAATGATAATTTATAAAAAAATTTATTAAAAACTTTATTAGAATAAAATTTAAAATTTTTTTGTAATAAATTAAATTTTTTAAGTGTCATGAGTATTTGTATTTAAAAAATAAAATTTTAAAATTAATATTTAAAATAATTTTTTGATATTCAAAATAATATTTAACTAATATTTAAAAATAATATAAATTTTATTGTTTAAAGATATTACTTTAATATAATATAAAAAATTACACTTTTTACATTTAAAATATAGTTAAAATAATATTTAAATTTAATTTTTTAAAAAATTTATATGTTTAATATTTTCTTGAAAATTTTTAACCAAAAAATATTAAACAAATAAATCATTATTTAATTATTAAAAATAATATATATATAATTTATACAGGAGAGAGAGGCAGCATTGTTTAATACCACTCTCTCTCTTCTCTCATTCTCTTTCCACCTTTTTTTCATATCTCTGTCTAAAACTTCTGCAACTTTCTCTCACTCTTATCTGTTTTCATCTTTTTTTCTATTGTTTTGTACACGCCAAAACAATTAGCGCATTAATAGCTTTTTTTTAAAATTTTTAAATAAATAAGCTGCTTTTGTTAATTATAATAATTAACATGTTGCTTTTAAAAAATTAACCTACCATTCTACATTCCAGCATTTAAAAAAAATATATCAAAAAAACAGCATTCCATATAATAGAAAAGAAACTCGCATAGCAAACGAAATATTTTGTTTTTGCTACAAAATCAGAAGAAAACTTTTCAGAGACTGAATGCAAAATGACAGTGAAAATGATGTGTAATGCCTTGAGACCAGAAACTATTGCTCACAAAGTACCGCAGAAAAAAACAAAAAAACTGCAGCCGAGGCATGGAAAGGGTTCCGCTATTATAGCTTCAGAAAGACGAACTCTTCAATCGCAGGTATTTCACCAATTTTCCTAAGAACATCTTTCTCCCGCTCCTCATCAACACCTATCGCCATGGTTGCCTGTTTCCGAGGTGCAGTTCTACTTACACTCATAAGGCTGACATTCACATTGTTTTCTCCAAGAATGCTTCCCACACGACCGATCACCAGGTTGATCAATCTGTCTGCAGAGTAACAGATTTCCCTCAAGGCTGAGATCCACACTGTATGAGCCCACGCTTGTGAGATGTGGAATCCCATCCTTCACTCTGCCCTCCACCACTATCTCGCCAGAGTCTGATATGGCACTGGCCAATTTGGACTCGACATTTGCGTGGTGGACCTGAATGAAGTCCAGCGGGATTTCAGGCGAGCCGTCATGGAATACTCGCTCTTCGCTGATGGGTAGGCCCCTTTGCTTGGCGATGTAATCGGCATTGACGAGGTTCACAAAAACGCTTGATACGGGCTCCACGATACCTTTTGTGACCATGGCTCGAAGAATTCTAGTGTCGAGGTCATCCAGGCTTCGAGCTGATGTGTACACGATCTTCACACCCTTGATGCCGCCGCCTCCCCCTACTAGCTGCAGGGCAAGTCTACCTAGCTACTCTGACAATAAAACATATGGGGCCAACTCGGACAAAACCTAGGATTAAATGAAGTGGCATGGTTAGCCTGAGGTTTTAACTAAAAAATTTCAAGATAAAAAATGAGTCTATTAGTACATCAACCATGCTATATCATTCAGCCACTCGGGTTAGTTACATGAATCATTTTGCTCTATTGTTTCTTGTTAAGAGTCAATTTCTCAGTTAAATCTAATAAAGAAATGTCACTTCTAATATTTGCTAATCAAGTCTTTTTAGGTCTACCTCTACCTTCTTAACATAAGTCAAATCTAATACATCTACTCCCTTGACCGGCTCATTGAAAGGGCTCCATTTTATGTGACCAAACCATCTAAGATGCTCTCTCTAATCTTATTTGTCATTGCAGCTACTCCAACCTTTTCACATAGTGGGATAAAGGCTTTTGAAGTGCGATCGATGGAGTTCTATTATGATTGTCAATTAAACAATATGAAAGTTTCCCTGTATAACGTTTCTTGAGTTATTGAGCTTTCTTCTGGTGTGTCACAGGCAGCACTTGATGTATTTTCAGAGGAACCCCAGCAAAGGACAACAGGTTGGTGCAGCATGAGAATGTTACTGTTACTCCCCATCTTGGAGCGAGCACCACCGAAGCTCAGGTGTGCAATGTGGTCAAGATTGAATGAATGCTTGAGATATCTTGATAGAAATGTTTGTGTACTTTCAGCCATTATCTAATTATCTTGAGAAATTTCAGGAAGGTGTGGCCATTGAAATAGCTGAGGCTGTGATTGGGGCATTGAATGGTGAACTTAATGCTACTGCCGTGAATGCCCCCATGGTTCCTTCTGAGGTAAAGTCGACAATATAACTACAGAATAACTTGATCTCTTAAAATAGCTTGTGTAAATTAATATTTGAAGATTAATATTTTTGCACACTACTTCCATAAATCAGTTATAAATTCAGTATAGTATGTATATAAGCCTGATTCTATGTTTCCCCTGCTTATATTCTTTCTTTTTTATTTGGTTTATTGAAAGATTTCAGCTTTTGGGTTCAACTAAAACCTTCCCAACAACAGAAATTTATCAGAACCTTTTAGCTCAGGCACTTTTATACCATATTTAATTGTTCTTATGACTTCAAGAAAGAATTTATCAGATCAATATTCATCTTTTAAGGGGCATCTTCAACCAAATATCTCATTTTTCACTCCAAAATGAAGTGAAACTCACAAATGCCATGATTCATCTCCAATCGAACTCCATTTTGAACATTTCTGCGAAGGTAACAGCCTTTCTTTTCTTTCGCGTGTTTCTTTGGCAAATCCGGTTGAGAAAGAAAAATCGCGTAGGCGAACAGTGCAATGTCAATATTGACGCCGCACTGTTCATCCTCTGCAGATTAGCCGTTTTTTTGTCGTTCGAATGGAGCAAACTAGCTACGCCTTATAGTCATTTGGAGTTCGGTTGGAGATGCCCTAACTAATCCCTTGTAGTTTACTTGTTCAAGTGGTCATTGTAAATGAAATCCTATGCCACATGAAAAAACAGCTTTTTTGGCTACTACTATTATTATCAACTTGATCCACCTGGTTATTGTTTTGCATGGGACCATATCTTTGGGGTTGAATGATATAACATTGTTGATGTACTAATAGACTCATTTCTAATCTTGAAACTTTTTAGTTAAAAGCTCAGGCTAACCATGCCACTTCTTTTAATCCCAGGTTTTGTCCGAGTTGGCCCCATATGTTTTATTGTCAGAGAAGCTAGGTAGACTTGCCCTGCAGCTAGTAGGGGGAGGCGGCGGCATCAAGGGTGTGAAGATCGTGTACACATCAGCTCGAAGCCTGGATGACCTCAACACTAGAATTCTTCGAGCCATGGTCACAAAAGGTATCGTGGAGCCCGTATCAAGCGTTTTTGTGAACCTTGTCAATGCCGATTACATCGCCAAGCAAAGGGGCCTGCGCATCAGCGAAGAGCGAGTATTCCATGACGGCTCGCCTGAAATCCCGCTGGACTTTATCCAGGTCCACCTGGCAAATGTCGAGTCCAAATTCGCCAGTGCCATAGCAGACTCCGGCAAGATAGTGGTGGAGGGCAGAGTGAAGGATGGGATTCCACATCTCACAAGCGTGGGCTCATACAGTGTGGATGTCAGCCTTGAGGGAAATCTGTTACTCTGCAGACAGATTGATCAACCTGGTATGATCGGTCATGTGGGAAGCATTCTTGGAGAAAACAATGTGAATGTCAGCTTTATGAGTGTAAGTAGAACTGCACCTCGGAAACAGGAAATCATGGCGATAGGTGTTGATGAGGAGCCGGAGAAAGATGTTCTAAGGAAAATTGGTGAAATACCAGCGATTGAAGAGTTCGTCTTCCTGAAGCTATAATAGAGGAACCCTTTCCGTGCCTCACCTGTAGTTCTTTGACGAGTGCTACATTTTTTTTTTTTTTTGAGGTACTTTGTGAGCAATAATGAGTTTCTTGTCTCGAGGCATTTCACACCATTTTGACTGTCATTCTTTACTCAGTCTGTAAAAGGTTTACTTCTGATTTTGTAGCATAAACAAAAAATTTCGTTTGCTATGCGAGTTTCCTTTCTATTATGTGGAATGCTGTTTCTTTGAAATATTTTTTTCTTAATGCTAGAATGTAGAACGGTATTGTGTTTATATGAATTTTATACATTGATTGTTGTCTACGTTGTTTTGAGGGGTGTGATTTTATCGAGGGAAAAATACTACTATATTAATGTTTTTATGATATATTTTGGATGAGATGAGTCGAGATATTATTAGGGCAATTAGTTGTTTGATTTACTTGGTTGAAATTTCAATTGCTTTTAGATTTAGAAAAAGATTTTTGTCGGTATTGAAATTGATGTTGGAAGGAGCATCAATTAATAAATGCATGGATGTATAAATGTGATTACGGTTTAGTTTGGGATAGTTTTTATTATTTTTTTTAAAAAAAAATTAATACAAAGAATTTTAATTATTGTTTTTGAATTAAAATTTTTTGTATTAAAAAATTATTTTAGAAAACAGTAACAGAACCTAAAAGGTGAGCACTATGACTTCAAAGGTAAAGTGATGGTTGTGGTTGGACAAAGAATCACATCAAATGAATTTAGTGAGGCTTTTTCCCAAATGCCGAGGAAGGTTTTTTTCAAGTACGAGTAAATGATAAAAGTGTAGCATGATATTTTTTTATTGAGATGGTCTTTTTCGGTTGGGTTACATCAAGGATCAGCCTTAAGCCCATATTTTTTTGCTTTAGTCATGGATGTTCTCACTAGACATTTGCAAGAGGATGTACCTTGGTGTATGCTTTTTGCTTATGATATTCTTTTTGTTGATAAGACTAGAGAGGGAGTTGAAAGTAAACTTGAATTATGGAGGTCAACATTAGAGACTAAAGGTTTTCACTTGAGTAAATCTAAAACGGAATACATAAAGTGTAATTTTAGTAGTAATAGACCTAGTGAGAAGATTGTGATTTTGGGTGATCCAGTATTAATAAGAGTACACGTTTTTGATATCTTGGATATATTGTTCAAAGTGATGGTAAAATAGATGGGGATATTATCAACAGAATTCAAGTTGGATGATTGAAGTGGAGAAATGCATTAGGCTTGTTGTGTGATAGAAAAGTACCCCTTAAACTTAAGGGAAAATTCTATAAGATGGTAGCGATGCCTGCAATGCTTTATGGTGCTAAATGATGGCCATTAAAAAAGAAGCATAATACTAAGTTAACTGTGGCAGAGATGAGGATGCTCAAGTGGATGAGCGGCTTTACCCTTAGAGATAGGATACGAAATGAGCATATACGTGAAAAAGGTTGGAGTAGCTCCAATAGAAGATAAAATTAGAGAGAGTCGCCTTAGATGGTTTGGAAGCATAAAGCGGCGGCCTTCCAATGACCTGGTTAAGAGAGTAGAGGTATTAGATTTGACTTATGTTAAGAAAGGCAGAGGCAGACCTAAGAAGATTTGGTTAGAAAATATTAGAAATGACCTTTCTTATTAGATTTAAACGAGAATTTGACCTTTAATAGGACACAATAGAGAAAAATGATTCATGTAACCGACCCCACGTAGTGGGATAAAGTTTTGATGTTGTTGTTGTTGTGGTGGTGGTCTTATTTATTTGAGAATCATGAAGAAGAGAGTTTAAAGATCTCTTCTTTGAATTAGTTAGTTAAAATAATATGTTGTACATCTAAAGGTGGCATCTCTAGAATTGATATATAAATTTTTTGTTTTCAATGGGTCTAAATTATGATGTTTAGAGAGATGGGTTGGCATGTGATTCTCTTTTCTCTCATGGGCTAAGGGAAATACTATCGATTTTGTTTAGATGTGTGTATTTTGAATTTAAATAAAGAAACTAATGGAATTAAACTACTTTCAGTTAGATAAACGTAAGAAATAACAATGTCAAAGAATCAAACCAGCACAACTAAGTTCTAGTTAGTGGCCTCATAATTGTGGAATAAATAAGAGGTTGACAATGCAAAAAATAAATGATAAGGAGGTTTAGAAAAAATTTAAAAAGATCCACCAATTTATACTTAGTATTTAACCAAAAAGAGGTTCCCAAGGTGACTTATAAGTGGACATGCAGTAGCAAGTATGTTATAATTGTCAAGGTTCATAGGAAGGAAATAACAGTCGACAGGCATCCCTCAATGATATGACACTTTAGGGTAGGTAGGATGGTGTTAGTCATTGACCAATATCAGCCATGCAAGATGACCCATAAAAGATTTGAAAGGATGATTATTGCTAGGCAAAAAAGGTATTAGAATGTTAAGTCTACTTAATGTGGGATCTTTGGAGAATTCAAAGATTTATGAACCAAATAGGCCGAACAATTATGATCTAATAAAATTGAACCAACTTAGAAGACATTCAGTATTACTAAACTAAAATGTTGACTTGGTGACATGCAAATGACTAGGATGTAATCATGAAATGAGGAATTATTCTTTTTCCCCTCCATGCATCATTTAGGCTCACTTTAGATAAATGATGAATCACATCTCATATACCAGCCTCTGATCCTTGCTTCTAATTTTCATATGATTTAAACAGCTAATCTAGGTGTTAAAAAATTAATTTTGACAAAGCATACTATACATAAGACTAGCCTAAATGAATGGGTGTCCATGCTTGAGAAGAGGAAGGCAAGCTATGTTATTGAATTTGTCGCTGCTACTACTCCCAAGGTGCCTCCTTCAATGAAACAACACATACATGTGATCGAGAAGAGTGCAAAGGAGACTTCAACAGAGAGGGGAAGAAAGCCAACAATTATTGAATAAACAAGTATTAGGTACAAAATACCGATGACTTTGGTGGAGTGAAGAACATTCTACTTACTCAGAGGTAGCTTATTTTGATAATTCATAAGATGAATTAATACCATATTGGAGGAGATGAAATTATTTCATAAAATGAAAAATGGGATATACTAAGACTACCAAAGGATAAGAAGCTACTCATTATAAATAAGGGTTCAAAAGGAAAGAAGAAACTCTGAGAGTTATAGAAGACATAATAAGGAAAGAAGTATTACAAATGGTTATAGTCAAGTTTCAAGAGTAGATTTCACATATATGTTTCTCCAATTATAGAGCAAAGTTCAATTTGAGGTTGTTCGGTATTGTGGCAATGCATGATTTTAAGTTTAAATCATATCATTGGATGTGAAGACAAATTTTAACATGAAGAACATGAGGAAGACATCTTCATGCAAGAGCTATAGGAACATCTAGTAAGGATGACTATGTGCATATGCTAAGAAGGCCCTTTATGGCTTGATACAATCTCTAAAATAATGATACAACATTTTTTACACTTTTATGACTACTCATGATTTCAAAAGTAGTTATGATATTTATGTTTAATTTAAAAGGAGTGGTGATGGGTCATTCGTATACCTACTTCTATATAATGATGGTTAATAGCAACAAAGAGTAAGAAGGAGATGAGAAAGGTCAAAGCCTAGTTCGCTAAAGATTTTCATATTAAAGATTTACGAGTATAAAGTTAAATACTTAGCCTAGAGATTCTGATTGATCGAAAAGCCAGATGGTATATAAATAAAAAAGGATACACTAGGAAAATTACTTATAGATTCAATATATAGAATGGAAAGTTTATTTGTACTCTATTAGTGTCTCGTTATAGACTTTTATCTATTTTATCTCTATAATTTGATGATGAGATTGATAATATGTCACAGGTTCCATATTACAATGTAATAGGATCTCTCATGTATGATGTGATTTATTCACATCCAAAATTATCTTATACAAATAGCTCAATCAGTAGATGGTAAATATTAGTAAGAAACATTGGAGAATAGTTCAATGGATTTTTTTATACTTGTGTGGTATTGCGTAAGTTTCTTTGTAGTTTGGGAGAAGTAGTGATGTAGTTATTTTTTTATGTTGATTATGATTTTGCTAGAGAAATTGATAAAAGGAAGTCTCTTATAGAGTGAGCTATTTTGAAAATTATAGTTATATTATCTACCACTAAATGCTAATCAGTACATGATTTTTTTTAGTTTAGCTTAGTTATTAAAAACTACAATTGATCAATATTGTCCAGGAGAAAAATAACATTCTTTGGTTAATCAGTTCTATCTTCGAAATCGTCTAGCCTTTTGAAACTAAAATCTAGAGGTCAATAATGTGCGCTTAAAAAAAAATTTCCCCGACCTCCCCCGCTACTTTTCGAGGGAGTTTTAATGGATTAAGTTCTAGGGTAAATTTTGGGAATGCATATGGGTTTGTAGATAAGACACAACCCAGAAATTTTGCCCTTATTTTGTGAAGACTTTATGATCTGAGTTCTTGTTTCTTAAAGGCGTAAGCCCCTATAGTTAATTACCCATCCTGATAATGATACATAACTTTCATTTAGCCTTGTCGTCGATCAGATACATAAAAAGTACATGTATTCTGGAATATAATAGCAGCATGGGCTTAGGTGTATAGAGTTTGATACTTAAAATAAAAAATTTCACCATCTTGCATTTAAAATGGGTGGTGAGGAAATGGATGATAGACCCGATCACGATCCCATGGTTTCATCATCCTGGGCCATCGTGATCCCTGGTCTACTTAGTCAGAGGAGGTAGTTAACCAACCTGATAGAATGATCCTTGTCGACAACCATGAGTTGTTTTGTCCAAGGGTACCTTGTAGACCTAGGGTGGGTATTTGTCTAAGGAGACAAATTTAAATTCACCTTAGCTAATAAAGGACTTTATGCCCTATCGATTGTATCCTATTGATTCATATCTTAAGGATTTGATGTTATACGGGTTCTGGCCATAACAATAATTTAGTGGTGCCATTTAGTGGCAAACCACCCGATTCAAAGGGTCCTGGTCATAACTGTTTATCCTGTAGTACTATTTAGCGGCAAAACCATCAGTTAGAGGACATGTGATATGTCCCTACTGACAGGAGGCTATTTGAGAATGAATAATAGTGATATTCTCGACTAGATATTAGCTCTTTGTGAGCTAAAATATTTTTTAGTTTGTCCACCTCGACAAACGGTTGCGAATGGTGAATGAATTTTGCTTTAAACATTTGATGAGTTTATTTCAATTTTAATTATTTGTATTTTGGGATTTTGAATTTTTGGATTTTGGATTTTGATGGATATTTGAGCATTTAGGAGGCATTTAAAATATTTGGAATTAACCCCTTCGTTTGAGATCTACATTTACCACGGTCATCATTAGGGTTTTTGGGATCATTTTCATTTGTGGATTAAATCTTGTCGACTCTCTTGAGTTATCAATAGAGGATCCAGTTTCATAAGCTTTATATCTTTGTTGATGAATTTCTTTTATCATAGATCTTGAAGGCCTTATATAAACATATAAAATAGATATTACGGTTGACACCCTAATCGTATATCTGTTTGATAATTCAAGCCTTGTCAACTCCAATTTATCAATGTAGAAAGATTAGACTCAAATTTTGATTCATTTATTGGCCCAGTAGCATCTCTAGATGTCACATATGTATCCAAAATAGGCTCGTCGGGGGCCATGTGAGTGTGTAATTGCATTTGCCCCTTTTGTGTACCTATGTGCATACATATTACAGTGCCTGTGTAGGGTCATTTTTAGAATATTTGTAAATGTCATTTGTTCGCTTGCATGGATGTTATGAATCTGGTGGCGTAACGTCATATTTTGCTCATTTGCTCATTTCATACATGTAGATTGTCGTGCACTACTTGTTGATTTATGCATGCAGATTGTAATGCATTACCTGTTGCTTTATGCATGTAAATTTTAGTGCATTAACAAATCTCCTATCATTGCTTGTATGCAACTGCATTTTCCATAGGCTTGATGCCTCTCTTTTTGTAGAAAGATTTCTTTGTAAGGAAATCTTCCACTACGGGAAAACACGTGATTACCGTCTGATTTTCCGGCGGAAATTTTTGCGCCGGTACGAACGGCGCAGGTAACGGCGGAATATTCCTAAATATTGCAACGGAAACCTTAAGATGCATTTGCCGGCGCAGAATACGATGGAAACCTTTCGGCGTCCCATGAGCCGGTATATACGTCGGTAAAACTAGCTCTGAACTAGTTCCGTCGCATGTAACGGCGGAACCATACCGGCGCAAATTACCGACGGATCTTGCGCCGGCGTATTTAAACTCAACAACTTATTTCCGGCGCTAATTGCGTCGGCAATGTTTCTGGCGTTTACTCCGCCGGAACATCCGCCGGTGAAAGCCTTATTTTTTGACACCGAGCCTCTCTGGCCGCTCATTCGTTTCCTTCCGTTCTCTCACCTCGCGTGTTTCGCCCGTCGCCGTCCATCGCTCGCTGTGGATTGACGTCGCCGACGGTCACCAAAATTCACCGTCGACGGTCACCGGACTTTGTCGAGCATCCTTTCCTCTCTTTCCTGCTCTCGTGCCGCTGAGGGTCGCTCTTCGCCGACGGAAGGTATTTTGTTTCATTTTTTTTTCTTATTTTGGTTGGATTACATATAGGATCAGCCATAAGTCCATATCTTTTTGCTTTAGTCATGGATGTTCTCACTAGACATTTGCTAGAGGATGTACCTTGGTGAATGCTTTTTGTTGATGATATTCTTCTTGTTGATAAAACTAGAGAGAGAGTTGAAGGTAAACTTGGATTATGGAGATCAACATTAGAGACTAAAGTTTTCGATTGAGTAGATCTAAAACAGATTATATGAAGTGTAATTTTAGTAGTAATAGACCTAGTGAGGGGATTGTGACTTTGAGCGATCAAGTCATTAATAAGAGTAACACGTTTTAAATATCTTGGATCTATTATTCAGAGTGATGGTGAAATAGATGTGGATATTATCAAAAGAATTCAAGTTGGATGGTTGTAGCCAAATGTTGGCCACTAAAAAAGAAGCATAATACTAAGTTAAATGTGGCAGAGATGAGGATGCTTAGGTGGATGAGTGGCTTGACCCTTAGAGATAGGATGCAAAATGAGCATATACATGAAAAGGTTGGAGTAGCTCCAGTGGAAGATAAGATTAGAGAAAGTCGCCTTAAATGATTTGGTCATATGAACATCTATTAATGTTTTTCTAGATCTATATATATAAATCCATTATTTTTTTTCTTATATATAGGTTATGGATATTAGAAATCAAAGAAGTTGGATGTATAACCGATTATCTCAAGGTCGGAAAACATTAACAGATGAATTCATCAATGGGTGAACTTTTTCATTCAGCAAGCGAAACAGCTGCCCATCTTTATATCAGAAGAAAAGTTTCGATGTCCATGTTCTAAACACAAAAATCTAGTGCACCTAGAACCAGATGATGTAACTGTTGATCTGTATCGCAGAGGATTCATACCACGGTATTGGTATTGGACTTCTCATGGTGAGTATGAGCCACAATTTAATTATCAATGCGGTCATTCTACAAGTAGTAATGTCGCTAAGGCTGAAAACATCCGATCAAATCTTGAGGAATTAGTTCATGATGCAACTGGAATACAAACTAAACAAAATACATAAGAGTTACTGAATACGGAGGCACAAAATTTTTATGATTTATTGCATGCTGCCCAGCAACCAATCTAGAAAGGGTGCACGACTCACTCAGAATTATCTGTTGCTATGAAGATGTTAAGCATCAAGGCTGAATATAATGTTGCTCATGAATGTTTTAATCAATTCATTGGGCTTCTTAAGGAAACCAATCCGATAGATAATTTAATTCCTACAGATCTATATCGGACAAAGAAGTTAGTTTCCAAACTTGGTTTGACATACACAAAGATAGATTGTTGTGTGAATGGATGCATGTTATACTTTAAAGAAGATATCGCAGAAATTGTATGCCTTCATTGCAATGCACCAAGATATAAACCAAAATCTAGAAATAGAAGGAAGCAGAAGGATGTGCCTGTTAGTAGGATGTTCTACTTTCTAATAATTCCGAGACTACAACGGCTATATGCATCCATGAGATCTGCTACACATATGAGATTGCATAATGATCACATTCCACAAGAAGGTGTTATCACACATGCATCAGAAGCAGAGGCTTGGAAGCACTTTGATCGTACACATCCCACATTCGCGGGTTTATGCGCAGATGGTTTTACTCCATTCAGTTAGTCGGCTACACCGTACTCATGTTGGCATGTGATACTCACTCCTTACAATCTTCCTCCAGAGTTATGTATGACTACTCCTTATATGTTTCAGTCACTTATAATTCTATGGCCACATAATCCAAAATTAAAGATTGACGTATTCTTACAACCTTTAATTGATGATTTAAGTTTATTATGGGAAGAGGGAGTAAGTAAATATTGTATCTCCACTAAACATAATTTTACACTAAGAGCAGCATTACTTTGGACAATTGGTGACTTTCCTACATATTTTATGCTCTCAGGTTGGAACACTTCAGGCAAGTTAGCTTGTCCGTATTATATGGAAAATACAAAATCATTCACTTTAAAGTATGGTTGGAAGAACACTTGGTTCGATTGTCATCGAATGTTTTTGCCTCAAAGGATGGACTTAAAGGAGATTTGTAGAAGGAAAGTTTTAGAATTCTTCTTCTTCTGATAATATTTTCTATACAGTTATGAACATCAAAGAGAAATTGAAAGATAATATAAAAGTAAGGATGGACTTAAAGGAGATTTGTAGAAGGAAAGTTTTGGAATTGAAGGATGGTGGAGCGGGAAAATTTCTCAAACCAAAAGCTCCATTCACATTAACTTTAGAGCAAAAACGAGCAATTTGTGAATTGAAGGATATTCTTCCTATCTAAGCAGGTGTGTTAACATAAGATCATGGAGATTATTCGGATTGAAAAGTCATGATTGTCACATCTGCATGCAATGTCTACTATCCACTTCTTTTAGTTATCTGTCAGATCAGATTTTAAAGCCCCTGATCGAGCTAAGTGTCTTCTTCAAAGATTTATGCTCTTCTAAATTAAATGTGAAGAATTTGATTCTTATGGAGCAGCAAATTCCATTCATTTTGTGTCAACTTGAGAAAATATTTCCTCCAGGCTTTTTTGACTCTATGGAGCATCTACCTATTCATTTATCATATGAGGCTATGGTTGGTGGACCTGTTCAGTATAGGTGGATGTATATTTTTGAGAGATATTTAAATAAACTTAAGAAGACTGCTAAGAATAAATCACGACCCGAAGGCTCTATCTGTGAAGCATATTTAACATATGAGACAACTCAGTTTTGCTCGTATTATTTTGAAATAATATCTCAGTCAGGTGAAAGTTCAGCATCTCAAAATGTTGGTAAATCTTCTAATATATCTGTATTCAGTGGAATTGGGGAACCTTTAGGCGCTAGCACCGTGCGCTATTTGACAGATAAGGAGATGGTAGTTATCACATTGTACATCTTGCTTAACTATGATGAAGTTGAGCCGTATCTCGAGTAAGTATGAGTTAAGTTGTTTATATTTTCCGTTTTCTTTTAGACTTTGTTCTAAACTCAAGTTATGAATTTGTAGGAGGTTTATTGATGGTCTTAGTACATCAGAAGAAGAAGAAGTCCAGAAGATAATGGAAAAAGAATTCACTGCTTGGTTTTAAAATACGGTATATTTTGAATAATTATTCTTACTTAATGAGTTAATTATTTCTGCAATTAATATTAGAAATAATAACATCTTGTACATTTAAAGGTACACACTGAAGACAGTTCGCAGTATTCAAGGTTATCTGAGTTAGCTTGGGGACCAAATAGATTAGTAAAATGTTATCAAATATTTGAGGTCAATGGTTATAAATTCCAAACAAAAAAATGGTGTGAAGGTAAGAAGACAAAAATTCAGGCGTATGTGTAAGAGGGAACACCCATACAGGGGATGATTCTGAATACTACGGGGTATTACAAGAAATATTAGAGGTTGAATATCCCGGTCAGAGGAATACTGTGTATCTCTTCAATTGTGAATGGTTTGATCCAGTACCAAATAGAGGCACGAAAGTTCATCCAATTTATGGTATAACAAAAGTAAAGCGGGCTAGGAGATATGTAAAGTTTGATCCTTTCATCATTACTAGTCAGGCAACTCAAGTTTATTATGCTAACTATCCAAGCGGAATACGAGGCAAATAAGATTGGTTGGTAGTTATGAAGACAAAACCAAGGGGAGTAATTGAGAAAACCACCTCAATACCATCAGCACATCAAGAAGAGTTTATGTCTAATTTAAAAAATTTCTCAATCAATGTAGATGACCAAATCATAATTAATGAGAGCGAGTTGCAGTTAGAGGAGGTAGATCTAACCATAGAGGAAAGTAATGATGAATCTGATAATAATGGGAGTGTATCATCTTATGCAAGTGAATCAACAAATGATGAGTTAACAACATAAGGTAACTTAAATTTTTTTTAGCTACTGCACTGCATTTTATTTTACTTCACTGTATTTTTTTTAGCTACTGCACTGCGTCATTTTTTTTTTAATTTTTGTTATTACTCATATTTCTAATATATTTTTTTATTTATGTGCAGATGGCTTCAGGTGAGGAGCCTAGTAGAGGATTGATAAAAAATATATTTAGCAGGCGCATTAAGAAGAGTACAACTGGACCACCTAGGCCACTACGTACTGAGGGGACCACCTCGGCTCAGCCTGCTACACAGCCTCAGCCTACTACACAAGCTTTGCCCACTTATGGAAGTGGTAGCCCACAGTTTTACTCACCATACCCCCGATTTCCTTCACCAGATCCCGGGCAGAGTACTCCTTTCTACCCATACTACACACCCCCACCGTATGTTGATGCCCCTCCTACTTATAAATTTCCACCATATGCTCCACCATACTATCCCCCACCAACCCATCAGCCTGCTACAGCTGGACCTTCGATAGCAGCTGGACCTTCGACAACAGCTGGACCTTCGACAGCAGCTGCAGCAGAGCAGGAGACAGATAATAGAATGTTGATAGCACCTGAGGGTGACACGTACGTACAGTCTCTTTTATTTAAACTAACGAATATTTTTATTTTATATTTTATATTTGTTTCACATAAATTTATTTTTGTAGGTTCTACCCATCAAAACAACCGACACATAAAACACGGGACATCATACGGAGCAGGTTTGACGCTCCTTATGTTTCTTGGAAGAAAGTCCCGAAAGAAGTCTGGGAGATGTGGTTTAGAGAGTTTGAGGTATTTTTGGATTTTAGTTTTTATGTTAAATGATTTATTCTTTCTTACTTAAGCTAATAATCTTATATATTATATATCATATGTATTTGATTGCAAAAAAAGTTTTGTGTGCTGCCCCAACACAATGACAGGATTAGAAAGAATTTTGAGAAGCGTGGGTCTACTCGGATGCGCGACATGTTCACAGATATTAGAAAGTCTGGGAAGCGACCATTGTGGATTGGAGAGGTTATATGGGTTGAGTTGAATGCAGCTTGGGGCAGCGAAGAGTACAG
This sequence comes from Dendrobium officinale, assembly GCA_019514585.1. Classification (NCBI taxonomy): domain Eukaryota; kingdom Viridiplantae; phylum Streptophyta; class Magnoliopsida; order Asparagales; family Orchidaceae; genus Dendrobium; species Dendrobium officinale. The sequence goes on from JACXSL010000816.1 coordinate 223,594, forward strand.
TAGGATGAGGGATCAAAATCGACAGAACAGAGCTTCTGATGTTGGTGGGTTGGGTAGTTCACTTCATATAGGCGGCCCTGTTCCACATATTGAGCACAGGCGTCGTTTGGTAATGAATTTTAAATACTTTTTAAAATTGTTCTTTAATCTGTATTAATAAACTTTTTTTAATTCAAACAGAAAGCGATGCTTGGTAGAGAACCAACTCCTGTTGAATTGCATAGTCGCACTCATAAGCGACGGGAGGATCAACAATGGATTGATGAGAGATCAAGAAAAGCTTATGTAAGTATATTTTTATATATGTTTAATATTTTATAAGTTTTAGTTTAACTATATATATTTATATTATACTTTCAGAGGAGGATTATATACGGCTTCGAGAGACTCATGCCGCATCAGATGAGGGCTCTTCTGGTGGCTCTATGGAGTATTCTAAGTATCGCATATGGTCGCAGGCCGTTAGAGGAATGTAGCATGGTAGAGTATATGGCTTAGGTGCGCAAGCTCAGGCATACGAGGGGATGACCTCCTTTACTGCATCCAGCTTCACATCCAGTTCTCATGACTCCTTACAAGCTCAACAAATAAGTGCCCTTCAAGCTGAGCTAGAACAAGTAAGGAAATCACAAGCTGATTGGCAAGCTCAGCTGCAAGCACAGGTTCAAGCTCAGCTGCAAGCACAGATTCAAACAATTACGGAGCAACACAATCAGTTGTTGGATGAAATGCACAAGATGAGGGATCAGCTGAGTGGAAAAGACGTAGCTCCACCAGAGGAGGAGTCCACAGAGTTAGAGTAGTTTAATTTAGTTTACATGAACTTGTTTATTTCTGTGAACATATGTTATTGAATAGTTTCTTTTAATGTGATGTTTTTTGTTGATTGTTACTATTGAACAGTTTCTTTTAATGTTATAAACTGTTGTGAATTTGTCGAAACGTGCACCGGAAACTTATATTTCCATCAGATTGTCTGTATGTTCCGGCGGATTTTGTCCGCCGGTAATGACGGGTTTTCCTATAGTGTTCTAGCGCTGCCCGTAGGCATTTACATTTGCTATCATTCATCTACATTTTCTCGTTTGTAGCATTTAGTATGTACAACGGGTATCTTGTAAGAGGTCTATGGTCACTTGCATTTGTTATACATCACCTATCTTTGCTTGTGATGAATTGGTATATTTATCGGACATTTCATGGTGAATGATTGTAAGGGATGAACACATTTTCCTTTATTTCAATATTGCCCATAAAGCATTGGTGTGGCCATCATATGCCTTTCGTACTTATTGTACATAATATTCCAATGTTCGTAAAAAATTATTGCATCCACTGCAATTTTACTATACTCCCTCATAAATGGCTCAGTGAGTGTATAACAGGCCTTCTACAACAACCTATATGGACTTACATCTATTATTATCTTCCTGCATCCTATCTTCCATCATTGACTATCTGCAAATCAGTATGAGCACTTGTGATTTAATATTGACTTTCGATTGAGGTAAGTTTGTTGAAAACCTTTTCTACACATTGGTCAAAAAATTGTTGGGTTCTTAATGCCACCTTCATATTAGGCATGCTATTGCACTCACTTCACTCATTACATGTTATCTCCTTTGTGTAATCTTTTGTGTGCACGACAGGTTCTTGATTCTCACCTTTGATTGAATCATCAATAGATGTTTGTATTCATTGTATGTTGCAATGGCGCATTTGCTTTCATCATTTGTTGATATTTGTAGTTTGATGAGCATGAGGTTTTCAATATTCAATGAATGCTTCATACTTTTGATTGTAAGCATATTGATGGGAATGCCACCACTTTGATTACACATTTTATACCCTTGCTCATAAGCATATCAATGTGCTCATATATAATCTATCATTTATGATGCATGTGAATCATTTATCATCATTTATAGCTTGGTGGATTGAAGACTCTAAGCCAACTTAATGTTCACCGTCCACCATTTATATGCATTGGGAGTTTATTCTTTGCTCGCTTGCTTGTATGATGACATTGATTATAAAAAGGTTATTGCATTCATTATGTCTTTGTAGCCAATGCGGTAGTTTCCAGTCAATAATTTGCATAAGTTTCATCATCATTCATGATTGAATGATATTTACAAGTTCTTTATCCACCACAAATTTTGCATACATTCTTTCGTATTTAATTTAGGCTTGATATCCATCTATTGTAATATCATCTTAAGCATTATATCACAATCCTACAAACTTATTTCAAGCTATCTATCATCATAAGTTTGGTTCTTTACAGCTTGCTCATTCGGATCCAAGTTCACAAATCCTTACACATTCCATTGTCATGTTTGTTGATACTCGGTCAAATGACTCAAAATTTTAATTGACATTTGCATTTTTTATGTTTGATTCAAAGTTTAGTTCAAATGAATTCCATGTAGTCCATGCAAGTTCAAGTTTTATTTGATGTTAAAAAAAAAAAAAAAAGTTTTATTTGATGCTATACAGTTCGAGTTCAATATCCACAAGTGCATACTTCAAGTTTAAGTTCATTTTGCTTTGCTCAAATTAGATTTGTTATTGTTTGGTTTTAAGTTTTGTTCCTTGTCCACAATGTTCCAGTCAAGTACTATACATTTGAATCCAAATCCACTTCTCTGTGGTTTATTTCAGTTTGCAAGTTCAAGTCTCCTTTATTTGCTCTGAATTTTGACAACCTCCTGACGTCTCCTCATTTAAGAGAAAAACTAAGAGACAACCTTCCCCTCCACGCAATATGAGCACTTAAGGTAGATGTCGTGTGACACCACGGATGTATTTTCTTCAATCTCTGTCATGCTACATAAGCGCTTAAGAGTCTCTGGCACCTATTTAAAAAAAGCACAGCGGTTTCCCAACATATGTGTACTTATTTTTCGTCCCCCTCACGCTACGTGAGTGCTCCGGGGATTACATACCTCATCGCAAGTGTCGCACCATTTTCCCTCCCCGTGCTATGTGAGCATATAGAGAGATTTCTCGGCTCGCCGCAAGCGTCGAGAGTGCGATTTTAAGTCAGAAATTTATACCTTTGCAAGTGGTCCAACGATGGAATTAGCATGCAAATTGAGGTGAGAAAAGATCCTTTCTTTTTTATAATTAACTTTAATTTTTTAGTAATTATAATTGATAATAATTAAGCATAATTAAAATAATTAATTATAATTACCTTTAATTAATTTAGATTAATGGTAATTAATAAAAAAAATTATAATTAATTTTAATAAATTAAAACTATTTATGATTAATATTAATTAATTATAATTTTAAAAAATAATTATAATAACATTTAATTAATTATAATTAATCCTAATTTATAATAACTAATTTAAATAAAAATAATTAATTATAATTAATGCTAATTAATTATAACTAATTATAATTAATCATTAATTAACTAAAATTAAAAAGACTTACTTATAATAATTTCTAATTAATTAAAATTATTTATAAGAATTAAAATTCATTGCAATTAAAATGATTAATTATAATCAATTTTAATCATTTAAAATTAATTATCAATTTTAATTAACTGAAATTATAAATAGTTAAAGTTAATTAAATTCTTTTTTTTTTTGGGAAAAATGAGGGCATAGCCCATTGTATTGATAACATCTAGCCTTACAAATGCAAAAATAAAAACTAAAACAGTTCAAACCTAACAACACGATATAACAAAATAAAAATACTACATACAGTTACAGCAAAATTCTATAAATAAGATAGTTACAACAGACAATCCCAACTGAACTTTAACTAGAGGACAAATAAATTGATCAGACAGAGAGTCTGTCTTGCTGGGACTCAGAATAAGGTTGGCTTCATAAAACGAATATTCCTTTCTTCTTTGATTTCCCATAAGCCGTCCAGAAAGAAGATAGCAGGTTGTCATTATTATCCACAGCCCAAAAAACCTGCTTGTCAAGCTTTAGAAAGCCACTGAGATAGCCGAGCAGCTAAATATCGCTGTCATAAATGGGACGGGCATCCAACATTTAGATTGTAACCACATCAGTAATAAACCAGATTCAGAGCCTCCTTTACCTCAATGCCATTCTTCCAACCTATTAGTTTGATAATAATTGCTTTAGAGATTTTCTTAACCAGAGAATTGGCACATAAAGCATCAGACTTAAACCTTCTATTGTTCCTCTCCATCCAGATGAATATATAACAACATTTAAAATAAGAAGGCTGACATTCTTAATGCTTTTAGACTTATCCAAATTATCAATAAGGAGTAAGGCTAAAAAAATAGTTGGTCTAAAATAATACGTTTGGAAGGAAGGGAAGAGTTTAATTAGCACCTTAAAAGAATAATCACATTCAAACAGCAAATTTGATGTAGTCTCCAAACTATTGTGATATAAGGAGCAAAATTTATCCAAAATAGGAATGTTTCTCACAGCCAAAACATCACATGTTTTTAAGCCTCCTTTAAGCGCCATCCAAGAATAAACAGAATACCTCAATGCATGTTTTTTATGCCAAACCAAATGATGTCAGTCAGCATGAGCATCATTAGAAAAATAATATAAATAGAAATCTTTAAACTTAGCATTTTCCAAATTGTCCTAACTAAGATGATAAATACTTTCAGTAGCAATGGGGAGATTCAAAATAAAATTCCTAAGAGAAGGGTTATCAATTTTCGGAATATTCCATGCACCATTATGAATCCAGCTAGCTAGTTGAGTGTTATAAGCCAAGTTAATGGTAAAATTTTGAAATCTATCAGAGATTGTTTCCCCCAAACACCAGTGATCCCAAAAAATAGAAATAGTACTGTTATGAGTAATAATAAAATTGAATTTCTCCCTTGCTATCACATCCGTTTTACACATATTTTTTCAGAGAAAGCCAACGCAATAGACGTTACAAATTTCCAAGGAGTGGTATATCTAGCTAGCAACCAATTAGAAAGAGGAGAATTTATGTTGTAGCATCTCATAATAATGCCGTAGTTAAAAGAAAAATTTAATGTGTGTAGTGAAGCAATACCCAGTCCACCAAAAGAATACGGTTTACAAGAGTTATTCGAAGATATAAGATGTAATCTTCTGCTATTAGTATCCCCATGATATAGAAATTTAGATCACATCTTACCTATTTGCTTGCAAATAGATTTAGGTAAAGTCATGCTCCTAATCCAATAAGCCACAGTGTTAGTAAAAGTATATTTAATGTATTGCAGTCTACCAGCAAAAGAAAGCATCCTCACCTTCCATCCAGATAATAACATTGTGATTTTCTTCATCAGAGGGGAAAAATAAGTCAACTTAGTCTGGCCCATTGTTAAAGGAATACCCAAGTAAAATTAGAAGCGACATTATGTATTTGAAACACACTAGAAATATCATTAGGACAAGAATCACTTGGAGAGATAATAAAAGAACTTTTATGTAAGTTCATCAGCAATCCAATGAGTTTAGAGAACAGGTTAAGGCTTCTCAAAAGTTTAACACAATTATTAGTATCTGCCTTCCCAAATACTAGAAGATCGTTAGCATAAGTAAGGTGAGACAGATGAAAGTTATCCATTTTAAAACCCTCAAAACTATTGGAGTCAGAGTTAGAATTAAGAAGGCATGATAGAGCATCCATAATAATACAAAAAAGGTAGGGACTAAGAGGACATCCTATTCTTAGTCCAGTGGAAGATGGAAATGAATATCTTTGATACATGCTTTGATCCAGTTAATAAATATAGTAGAGAATCCTTTATCAGCCATTCTAGCAAAGATGAAGTTCTTGGAAACCGTATCAAAAGCTTTCTTGATATCATATTTAGCACAAAAAAGTTTTATCTTATATTGCTTTTTGAAGAGATTGATGATTTCCTTAGCCAAAATAAGATTATCAGTAGCAATCCTATTTGGAATAAAAGCGGCTTGATTTTTCTCTATAATATCAGGAAAAATAATTTTCACACGACTAGCCAAAATATTTGTAATAATTTATTGAAAAACATTGCAAAGGGAAATGGGCCGGAAGTCTTGAACATTTTTAGCATGAGATTTCTTAGGAACAAGTGCAATGGTAGTAGCTTTAGCACTGTTAGGTAAATAGCATTTACTAAAAAAGGATTTAATGGCCTTGCAAACTAAAGGACCCGTAATACTCCAGGTCTTTTTATAAAAATCAAAATTAGCTGGAGCAGCCAGAATTAATGGCCAAATGAATTTCCTCATTAGTGATAGGCCTCACTAATGAAGTAATAGCATCTTCAGGAATCAGTTTGCCTTTAGGAATAATACAAGTATCATTTAACTCAGGAGGAGATGAATTATAAATTTTTTTGAAGTGTTGAATGATTCTAATACGATTGCTATTCTCATGATTATTTGTATGAAATGTAGCAGCATTAAGAGAACTCCCATTAAAAGATTTCCTTTTCCTAATTTTGGAGTAAAGAAACTTCAAATCTTCTTCACCATTTTTTAACCATTTAATTTTTGATCTTTGGATAGTCCAAGAAGCATGAAGAGAATTTTAATGATTAATATTCGCATTAATCTTTTCAGTTCTCCACAAAGCTCTTCTCTATTAAGAGGATCAATATCAATCAACTTCTAACACCTGTCTTGTTTAGCAGCTAAGGAAGCACATTTGTTAGCAATGTAATTGGAAGACATCCTGTTTCTAGCCTTGATCTCTCTTTTAATAATTTCAACTTCTTATACAGACTAATAATAGGATTCCCTTGATCCGAATTTGAAAAATATTCAATAAAATGCTCCAGAAATTCGGAATATGGCTCAAGTAGTTTTTATACATAAATTGCTTCTAAGAATTCTTAAAAGGGACATCTCTGAGTATAAGAGGAGCATGATTAGATACAAAGCTACTCAACACATTATAGTGGGAGTTTGGATATTGACTAATCCAGGCTTCATTAACTAAAACCCTATCCAACTTAAGATGAATCGGATTGTCCTGTCTTTAATTGAACCATGTATAAAAGTTGCCAGAAGAAGGAAGTTCAAACAAATTATTATAAAAAATGAAAAAATTAAATGGATACAGCCTTTCCATTGATATCTTATTCCCTCCTTTTTTCTCCGACTGAAATTGACAAGTGTTAAAATCATCAATCACCTCCCATGGCGAAGCACCATGAGGATTAACATCCCCCAAATCAGCCCAAAGTTTAGTTCTCTCTTCAAAAGAATTAGAAGCATAAAAAGCAGAAAGAATTAGGAGATTATGAGACACCACCATCAAATGACCAAAAATCATTTGAGAAGAAGAAAAAATAGGATTAAAAGAAACTTTATCCGAATTCCATTTAATCCAAATACGGCTAGGTGTAGCAAGCTCAAAGTTATTATAACTTAGTTCATTATCAAAAACCTTGTAAGTAGAGCAAAACCAGAGATCTAGAAGATTAGAAGAAAGGATACGATTTTCAAGAATACATATTAAGTCAAGCCTATGCTCATTAACCAAATTCCTAAGGCAAAAATCTTTATCAGGGTTATTGAAACCCCTGATATTCCAAACTGCCAAGGAAGGACAATTCATAAGGAACCAGGATTTTTTATTAGGGCCTTTACGGTTGCCCTTTCCCCTAGTGCTCCTTTGCCAAGAACGTTCAGTAGAATTCAACATTTTAGTATTAGAAATACTATTGGGGCTCATGAAAAGGTTGTTAGACCTAAGCTATTGTCCCGAAGCTAACCAAGAGGGGGGTGAATTGGTAATTTAAAAATTGTTATTGGATTTCACCTATTTTTTAAATTGACAAGCATCACAATGGTGGTCATTAATAAAGTCCAGTTTTGGTATACCTCTCACTAAGTTCTTTTAGGAAATTTTTCTAAGGTTTTTCATGCTATAGTGACAAAGTCTCCTATGACAAAGCCATGACTCATCAGAAATAATTTTCAAACATAAAATAGTAGGAGTTTTGCTACAATTTAAATCTAGCATATAAATATTATTTACCCTTAAACCATACAAAATATCATTATCATTTAGGCTTAATATGCAGCTAGTAGGAAAAAAATTTTACAATATATCTTTTATCGCATAGCTGACTAATACTTAAAAGATTATGCTTTAAGCTTTCTACAAGTAGTATATTTTCAATGAAAATTTTTTCAATGTTTTCAATCATTCATGATCCAACCAACTTCCTAGTGGTGTTATCTCCAAGTGTAACTTTGCCTCCACTTATGGCTTCCAACGATATAAAAATCTTAGTATCTCCAGTCATATGCTTTGAGTAACTACTGTCCAGGTACCAAATACTCTCATGAGGCCTTGTATGAGAGCGTGCCTTCAAAATTATTAAATGTTAGACCTCGGAACCCAAACAAGTTTGAGTTCAACTTTTGCAAAAATAAAACTAGATGAATATATGATATGTCTAGGTTTATGCATCTTAGGTTTTCACACTAAATGAGTTTTCTTATGAATAGTACAAGTGTGTGTAATATGTCCAATCATGCCATAAGAATAACACTTAACCCCATGAAATGATATAAAATAGGATTCGTAAAATCTTCAAGTGTTGGTGGTTTCCTATTGTCCTCAAGAGCTTCCACTTTCAATTTCAAAAATGTGTTCATATCTTTTAGTATATTCTTATCAAAATTTAAGTAGTGCTCTCTACTTTCAGATTCATCCTTTAAATGTTTAAATTCTTCTTCTAATTTTGTATAGGATGATTTTAAAATCTCATTCTCCTTATTCAAGTTATCAAATTTATCAAGTAAGCACATGTGGTTGTTATTAATCAATGCATGATCTTTCCTAAGAATTTTGTATTCTCTTTGCAATTCTTGTAATTCTAGAATTATACTAGCATGCATTTTCTTTAGCTTCCTATATGCATCATGAATTCTTTTAGAAACTTCTAATAATTCAGCATAAGTTAAGACACATACATCTTCTTGATCTGACTGATCAAGATTATCGGCCATCAAACACAAGTTGGTGACTTCCTCTTCCTTTTTAGTTTCTAATGAATCCGAAGTCGAGTCCGCCTAAAAAGCTCTTTAGATTCTCTTCTTGCTCTTCTTCACATTTGGTTTATCCTCTGCCTTCTCCTTGCTTGGAGTGGATTTTAGGTTTGGGCAGCTAAATTTTATATATCCATGTTTCATGTACTTGTAGAAAATCATATCATTAGAAACCTTAACATTCCTATTGAACTTACCTCTGTTCCACTATTTGTGTCTCTTCTGCTTCCATTTAAGAAAGCTCTTGGATTGTCTAATCATCATGCAAATATCATCCTCATCCTCAGGTTGTGATAGATCACTCTTCGACTTCACTTTCAATGCAATTTTATTCTCCTTTTGTTGTTCTCCGGCATCAATCTTTTTTTTGACTCACTCCTTGCTCATAAGCAATTAGTGATCCAAGAAGATTGTCAATAGAGAAAACATTTAAATCTTTATACTCTGTAATTGCAATTATTTTAACATCATATGAAGCATGCAAACAACGAAGAATCTTATTTACCATTTCATTGTTAGTTCCCTACCTACTGCACACAAAGAAGTGACTATCTGAGTGAATCTTGTGTACATGTCAGAAATAGATTCATGGGTTTCATGTGAAATAATTCATAGTCATATAACAAGATGTTTAATCTAGATTGCTTTACTTTGTTAGTCCCTTCATAAGTGATACAAAATCTATCCCATATATCTTTTTCACTTTTGCAAGTGGAAACCCGCACATAGTCTTCTAACATAAGTGCACAAAAGAAATTGTTTAAATATTTTGCATTTAATTATGCTAAGTCATGGTTTTCTATAATCCATTCAGTAAATGGTATTTTAACTCTAATGCCATTAACTAATCTAGTTGGTTTTTTAAATCCCACTTGAACTAAAATCCACATACGATAATCTAATGACTGTAAAAATATATACATGCATTTTGTCCAAAAATTGAAAGTGATGTTGTCAAACAAAAGAGGTCCAGTTATAGAGTAATCTTATAGTGTGTTCCAATTTCTAAATGTAGACATGCTAGTTAATCAAAAAGTAGTTTAAACTTATGATTTTGAAACAAAGCTCTGATATCACTTATTGATTCTTATTAAATCTATTTTAGGTTGTTAAACCTAAGTGAATGTCCCAAGGCTAACAAAGAGGAGGGGTGAATTGGTACTTTTAAAAATTCCTTCTTCAATTAAAAGTTAAAAACTAGTTAACAATTAGTAGCAAGTTAATTAAGGTTTTAAAAAACAACTTTTCAACAACAAAAAAATAACTTGTAGTAAGTAAGTAATCAGCGGAAAAATAAATTGACACAAAGATTTATAGTGGTTCGATCAAACACGACCTACATCCACTCTATGAAGACTCCCTTTTTAGGTATTTCACACAAGTGTCTCTCATTTTTTTCCCCATAGCAAGGAGGAAATGCCTTCATAAAACTCTCTTCCATCAATCCCCGATGCGGCAGAGAACCGTCAACCTTTTACACCCTCCAAGTGTAGGCAGAGTACCCTCGGCTATTTACACCCTTCAAGTGTCGGCAGAGAACCATCAGTTGTTCACACTCTTTAAGTGCAAGCAGAGAATCTTCGGCTGTTCACACTTTCTAAGTGTAGGCAGAGAACCTTCATTTGTTCACACTCTCTAAATGTAGGTAGAGAACCTTCATCCTTTTATACCTTCCAAGTGTCGGTAGAGGACCAGATCTTATCCAAAGATCTTCTCACAAGCAATCTAAAAAGATAAGTGGAAGAGTGATAATCAACAATTACAAAGAGATCCTTACCTTTGAGTAACCCTGTGAACCCTTCACACTCCACTTGCAAGAAATCTTACTCAAACACTCTCTCACACTCTTTCTTATAATTGCCCTTGAAAAATCACGTAGATAAGATTAGACTCGCGTTAGTTTTAGTGGATCCTTTTATAAAAAAAATATAAAAAATTGTCCAGAAAAATGAAGTTTTTAAATTTGAATGTACACGATTGTACTATACGATCGTATGTTCGAACGTACGAATAGTTCAAATACTGTTGTGTACAAACCCATTATGAATCAGTACAAAATTATTTTGTACTCGATCATCATCCTTTATGAATTTAGTTCGTCAGGTATTAATAAAAAAATTTCAAAGTTCATATGTACAAAATGTTAGGACGAAATGAGCGAGAACAAAAAAAAGACATTTTTCCTAGTTTGAACATAAATATCGTCACATACGATCTTTGTCCGAGGACAAAACAAAGGCATTCGTCTCTATACAAAATTAAATATCGTTCGTACGATCTTCGTCCAAGGATAAAATAGAGGCGTTCGTCCCTGTAACAAATTAAATATCATCTGTATGATCTTCATCTGAACACAAAATAGAGGCATTCATCCCTGTATGAAATTAAATATTGTTCGTACAATCTTTGTTTGAGGACAAAATAGAGGCGTTCGTCCCTGTACAAAATTAAATATCATTCATACGATCTTCGTCTGAGGATAAAACATAGGCATTTGTCCCTATATGAAATTAAATATTGTTCGTAAAATCTATAATTAGAAAAAATATTTTCATTCCTATTCGTTCAAATTCTTATAGGGAAAATAACTGACCAGATTGCCCCGTACGAAGTGATATCGTACAATACAATTAGTTTAAAAATATGAATTTTAAACCTCTCACCCGGTGTGTGTCTGTGTGTGCTCAGTAACTCAATTGCAATCACACTCTCTCAGACTCAATAAAATAAAAAATACAGACTTCGATTACAACAAACTCTAAACTATTCTTGATTTGAAGTCTTCAATAATTTAGAGTATGATTTTCCTGAAATGTTTATACAAACAAGAGAAAAAACAATTCTTCCAAAATATATTAAGAGAAATAATAAAAAAAAAAATAATACTTGGAATCAACAATAACATACAAGTTGCAAGAATATAAAACATGCAAAACTAGGTAGCAACAATCTCAACACTTTTTATATTACTTCTCTAGTTCCCTCTTAGAGTAAAATCTAATGGAGGCTAAAGAAGTGCAAGATTTAATCATTTGGAGTGTTTAGCCTATGTTTCTTAAAGCAACTCTATAAGTTAAAGGAGGAAGAAGATTAGAGGAGATAGAAGATTTCTAGTGATATCACTTTCTTATATTTTTCGTTCTATCATGAGTTTAATGAAAATGAGTTTGCTATTCATTCATTCTATGTCTCACTAATTCTATTATTTTAGATTGATGGTATAAAGTGTATGTTAAGTACTAATAAAGATTGTTATTATATAAAAGACATGTTTAATATTGTATTGCTCTTTATTTAATGCACATAATGGTCTTATGTGTATTTAAATTATAGTGTGATGTATAACATCGATGGTGGAATGCAAGAACAACAAGAAATATTGAGATACGATGTTTGCATGCCTAGACATAGGATGTAAAATGTTATAAGTGCTTAAGGAGATATTATTACTATAGGAGGTCAACAAATATCTTTTTCACCCTTACAAGCTTGACAGAGTTCTAGGGATGCAAATGCTCTGAATCACATTAACTTGAAGAGTCTCATTAAGAAAGATATGTAATTTATATTCATCAATCTAAAATGCTTTTATTAAAGGTTGTATCAAATATTTCTACTATTTTATTAAATGATAGAAACTTCAAAAATATAATTATTATTTAAGTAGGATAATTATAATAATTAGAGTAAATATTAGTAGTTTATTGTAAGTAAAGCATACATCCTCATTGGTTTGACACTCTACTCTATCATATTATTACTTGATTTGGCACATAAATTTATGTATATTTAGTGGGGTTTGCTATTATTTATATCAAAGAAAACCTAAGTATTATTTAGAGGTAATAGAGCCCTAGATTTTTGTATAATTTAAAAGTTCATTCCATAACCCCCATCAATTATACATGTTTAATAAATTATATAATGTTACTATAGGGAAAAGGGTGAAGAAATAAGTGTAATATTATCATATATGCGATTCCATAATATGTAATAAAGGAAGGTGTATGGTATTGGTGCATCTTGAGGAGTTTTCTTAGTTCTTCTAAGGTTTTTAGGCACTTGTGAATTGGGCAATATACATCCTTATAAATTTTATAATTGCAAATATGGCGATCACTCATATAGGCGCTTACCTAAGCATTAACCCTTCAATGGTTACAAAGAATAATTGGCACTACAAGGCATCTTTGATTTCCAAAAGATATTTCAATGATTTCAAATTGTTGACATACCTACCAGATCAACCTCCCCCAATAGAATACTAAAGTAGGTATCTTTAACTTCAAATGTAGGCTATCTCTTTGGAAAAGGCATTCTTCAACTGAGGCTTTTCTTTACTTTCATACCAAAAGGAGGGTTATACTCCTCATCACTTATGATAATGTTAGTTGCATAAAAAAATTGGCATCAAGTTTAATACTATTATAACCAGACATATATATGACCTGATACCATAAAGTTCGTACCATGTCTACTAGTGGAAGATGACTTAATATCAATACAAAGCTACTATTTAGTTAGAGAAGTATTGAAGTAAAACTTCTTTATTTATATACAATACAAAGCTACTACTAAATGTATAAAAATAATTCTTAGTAACCAAAAAAAAGCTAAGAAGCATATGACTTAATATCAAAAAAAATGAGCTTCAGGTTATCATAGCCTAAAAGGAAAATCAATAATTGAAACCAAAAGAATTTAAACTGAAGTACTGTAAGAAGAACTAAAACTAAAATATTTATTGAATATAGATGAATTTAGACAACTATTGAACTTTACTGAAACTGAAACATAAAAACTCAATTCAGAAATTACCATAATGCATTAATGTTAGGCAATATAAATAATATTGAGAAAAAAATTACAATTTCAAAACATAGCCAATTTATTTGAGATTTCATAAAATATAATCTTAAAACTTTAATTGTACTATGTTGATCTTTTTCAGAGTCTTAATTATCTTCTATTCAACAAAGATCTATTAAATTCCTAAATCACTAGGGGAAAATTTATAGAAATATTCAAAATATTTAAAATCTCAATCTCTATAATATATAAAAAGTTACGCCGTAAAAGTTTTACCAATTTTAAGTTCCTCATTTTCTTATAACAAAAATATTAATTTTATCAAAAACAATCTCATAAATATTGAATTATTGAAAACTGTGAGATAAACAAAATGTAACCTACCCCAAGACGAACAACTATTTCAACTAGCCCATCAGCTAAAAATGACCCGAATGATTCAAAAGAGACTTTATCTCTCTAAAACCCTCTAATTGGCTCTTCTTCTTTAGCTGGCATGATGCTCAAATGAATGGAATAATGGATTAAATTTAAATTTAAGTGCACTTAGTGGCCTTGATTTTAATTGATGGTTAACTCTCTTATGTTAGTGCTCGCCTTGTATTCAGGTGTGGCATATCACCTCCGTGCTTATGGGTTGGGCTATTTTTGGGTTTTAATAATTAGGGCTAGTTATTCTCATTATCTTATTCAATCCAAGACTAGTATTTCTTATCTTATTTTTGATATTTGGATTACTTCTAATTTTTAGGTGTTGGTGAATTCTTAACTATGAGTGCATTCTAACTATTTCTGATGGTTATTAAGTTTGTGGTGTGTTCAAGGGCTCTATCAATCATAGTTTTTCGCTACTATTTTGGGTTGTTCTCCGGTTTGGTTGTGGTAATCTTCCTATTTTTTGGCTTGATAGCTGTCTTATATGTCGCCTCCTTTATATGAAGAATTTCTTATGTGGAATGAAGAACTCTTCATCTAGGTACTATTTTTTTTTTTCTATTATTAAGTCCCATCTCAATTGGTTTTTCATTTTCTATTAGTTGGACCTTCAGCTCAACATTTGTGTTGGTGTTGAATGGAGAATATCCACTTGGAAGTTTTTTTTCTTCATTATTACTTTTAACAATTTATCTTACTACTTGCGTGTGTATATGATTGGCATCAATGGTAATTTGGTTGATGATGTTATACATATCCTGCTTCCTACATTTTTCTTCTGTTGCAACTCGAGCTCACGAGTTTTATATTTTTAATGATAACAAACATCTTTATATCTCAGAGCATTTTTTATTCTATATTTTTTTGTGTGTATACTAACATTTTAGGAATACCATGCAGTATCAAACAAATAATCAGAGCTCAGGATATTGTTGAATAATGTTATGTTGAAAAGGGTCTGTAATATTCATTGATATAATTTTTTATTTCTTGAGTCAAGTCGTGTAAGGAAGTATGCTTGCTTGGTGACCACGCACACACACTCAAGAAATTGAGATCTACTCAAATCAAGAAGATCAAGTTTTAAACTAATCATACTGGATGATTTTGGAACATCGAGGATGATCCTTTATGATCTTGGAAAAGAGCCGCCAATATCAAAGTAGGCAAAAATTTAAGTTTAAAATTTTGTTCTAATCGTCTCGGATGATCCGATCGTCTTGGATGATGGATACCAATCATGCCTAAATTTATCATGTGATTAAGGGACTAATTATTGTTAAATTTCTGAATCATATCATTCTGGATGATCTGTATATCGTCCTGGACGATGTTTGTCGACATACTTGATTTTTCTAAATCGATCAGAACGAAATACCATAATTTCACTTCTAATCGTCCCAAAAAATCCATAATATCGTCCTGGACGATATGTACATTTTTGTACTGATCGTCATGGACTATCTTAATATCATCAAGGACTATCATGACAAATTCTTCACATCGTACCAGATGATCCTGCGATTGTCCAGGCAGATATTTTGCACCGAAATTGAGTTTTAGGGTTTCTAGAAGCGCTCTTTTTAGGCACATCGTACAGAACGATACCGAAATTATCCTGGATTATAATGTCGGTTTGGTGCATTTAAGAGCCTTTTTGGAGCTCTTATATTTAAGCTTTGTCAAAGATTTTGTATGTTTCTTTGGCAGCCATTGAGGCTTCATTTTTCTGGAGAAAACTTGTAGAAAGAGCTTGAAAGGGAGAGAGGAAAGGGTGGAGTTTGAGAGAGGGAGAAGATCCTTAGAGGGGGGTTTTAAGGGAGTATGGAGGTGGTTCCACAAGGTTGCTCCGGCGAGCTTGCACCTTAGTACCATCGGATTCAAGGCTCGTCTCGAGAGAAGTTTTGGGAAGAAGAAGATCTCTTTGGTGTCAAAGGACCCGGCTACTCCGCCGCACCAGGAAAGGTGGAAGTGATTTTGTAAGGTCTTCTTTGCCTAGCTGGGTGGGCTAAATGAGAGACATTGAGTTTAGTGCAATACTCGGATGGTGCCTCTGAGGAGTGGACGTAGGTCAAGGTTTGACCGAACCACTATAAATCTGGTGTGTTCTTTCCTATATTATTTCTATATTTAATTTTTGCATTGTGTTTTCTAGTGGTGAATCATGGTTTGGTTTGGTTTAAGTTTTGATTGAAAGATTTTTAAAATTCCAATTCACCTCTCTCTTGGTTAGCCTTGGGCTAGTTCATAAGGGTCTAAAATCCCTAACAAACTTTCACCTTCAAATCTTGTTTAGTTCAGCTTTCTGTTTATGTGGGACTATCTCTTAATTAATTCTTCCATTGTTTTATTAAGAATTTTAGTTGTTCATCCTAGTTTAGTTGCATTTTTTTTCTATGATGGTCTGCTAGTGGGTCTTCCTCTTTAGATAAGATTATATTATACTATTTTTTCCATTGGTCTTCATAGTGTGTTCAATCTTTGACTGCTTCCTCTTAAATATTTTAAGGATTGGTTTCTCCCTCCCACTTAATTTTTCCATTTTTTTATTTAGATATGAATCCTAGTTTGGTTGTCTTTTCTGCATTAGTTATTCTCGTCTACTCAGTCGGGATCTTATAGGGGTGATGGGGAATTTAATTATGATATTAAAGATAGTCTTTTCATTGATAATTGGGATGAGATTGATTTAATTGTTATGCAAGTGTCTAAACATAGTTTCTTCATGATTATGGATAAGAAAAAAATAGAATATATATATATATATATATATATATATATATATATATATATATATATATATATATATATATATATATATTGCAGAATTTAAGTAATATGAAGGATTAAGTAATATGAAGGTAGACTTACTAGATTGAAAGCTCCTTCTAATTTTTCTACTAATGACTAGCTCTTTTTTTTTGTTGGGGTGCCTTACTATTTTTTGTTGCATTATTTGATTTTTGCAAGTGGGTTGTCTCTGGTTTGCTTGGCTTTTTTATTCCTGGAGCCTCTAGGTGGGTTTGTTTGGTCTTTTTTTCTAGGGCTTCTATTTATTGGTGGCTTTTATTTGGGCTTTAGGGCTCTTCCTTGTTAGTGGTTTGGATCTTTCGAGTTATGTTGTTTGTTGGGTTTTTAAGTTATCTTTAGGTGGTGTGTTGGGGCATTTTTGGTGTTATGCTCGATAGCTTCTACTCCACTCCTTGTTTGGTGGTGCTTATGCTCCTTTACTGATGTTGTGTTTAGTTGGAGGTTTTTTTCGTGCATGTTACAAATTCTAGTTTTAGATCATGGATAATGTTTTGGCTAGTTCTTGTGTATGGAGTTACTTTATTGGAGCTTGTCCTCTATCAGGATTCTTTGGTCATTTTGTTGGTTTCAGGTTTGTTGCTTCTTCTGTAGATTCCCCTCTCCCTTCTTTATTTTTTCTTCTCTTCTTTTGATATTGTATTCTTAGTAGGGATCATTACCTCATTAGGTTTTTATTTTTATTTTTTGTAGCTCTCTAAGCAATAGTGAGCATTTGATCTCTTTAAAGGCACTAAACCTTTTGCCTAATGATTAACGTGTAAGCCCCTTATATCGGTTTCCCCTGAAAAAAATATATGAATCATGTGCTCTATAGGTTTTTATTCCTTTGAACGTATCTCTTTGAGCATTAGTGAGCTATGGATTTCTTTTAATGACTTTGTAATCACTTTTTTATGAAATAAAATCTAATCTTTTAAAAAAAAAAAGCCCATCGAATGTCACCAATTCTATGAAATTGCTCCCAATCATGTGGCTTAGATCACTAGCTATCTTAGATTGATTATTCTTCTCTTTAGATTAAAATGTGAAATGATGATGGAATTGGATAACTTATTGAAATTAATATGCTAAAAGATCTTACAACTTCAATTCATATTGATCATAGCATCAAATATATTGTATAGTTTTCACTCAAATGATATTTTGGTTCATATAGTTGGTGATGTTGGAGATACCATATTGTCTCTATTTTCACAGGTTTGTCTTCTCCTACCCTAATCTCTGGTGTTATTATTATTTCTCTCATTGTTATTTCTTAATCTTTTGGATTTGGAGAAATTTCTTCAAACTTTGATAACTTATAGATAAAAGTTTCATCAATGCAAGGTTACTGTATATAGAATGGTAGAACTGAATTTGTTAAGGTAAGGTCTATAAGCATTTCCTAATCTGCACATATAGAAAATTACTTGTGAAATTTTCTATATTGGGTCAATTTATTATATAAACATCTATAGTGAATGATTATTTGGTAGTTTAATGATATTATTAAATGATTATTTAAAGTTTTATTTCGTTAGATGAAATTATAGCAAGTGGATAAAGAGAAATTTTCACTGCCATATCTACCAAATACATAAAAAGAGATTGGGTTTCTTTCATTAGTTCACAAATTATCATAAAACGTTTAATTCAAGCTACATATAAGAAAGACTGTGCATATGAAACAAAATAAAATTAAAACATTAATTTATAAAATCTTGTGAGCAATATCTATTATACAAGGGAATTCAATACCAACTCCATTACTATAAAGAGAAGATTACAAAATTGTAAATAAAATAATAAGGTCTGGGAAGAAAAATTAAAATTTTAAAACTAGTTATATTGTAAGATATTAATCTGACAAGATAATTGAGCATTCACTATCCAAGAACCACATGCCTTCATTGATTTTACTATGAAGATATTCGTACAAAAGAAAATCAAATGTTAACTTTTGAAACCCAAATATTTTTGGTCCACATTCTAAATGAGCACTATGATATCTATTATGTATGGTATATAAAGTACTTCAATTTTTTGGTACCCATATAAAAGTTGATTGTTTAGTATTTCTTGATCATCGATTATAGTAATAAAAAGAGATATGTCCTTTTCTACCACAATAATTACACCAAATATAAACTCTATCTATGTGAGCATCTCTAACCTCACTAGTACATTCAAAAGCTAAAGTTAATTTATTCCAAGTTTCATATAATCATTTGAAACAAGTGCACAATGCAAATTACATGCTCTAGCATTTAACTCATATAATTTTATCTCTAATGTAGTCTATTCATCAAAAGATTTTTCAATTTTATTTACATTAATTTCTTTAATGGGTGTATAATATTGGTGTGTAAGCATACGCCACATACGAGAGTCTTGTCTTCTTAAGAATGTACTAATTCTTTTTTTTCCAATAATTAAACAAAAGGGGCTTTATCTAACAACGGTGGTCGGCGAGAAGATTATCCTTCGAGAAGTAAACCCTTAGAAAAACCTTGTTCAATAGTTTATAAGTGGATCTACTCTAGGGTGTTAAGCAAAAATAAAAAGAGCCAATACTCTAATATAAATTGTTGGATAACTATGGCACCCCAAGAAGGGGGTGAATTGGGTTTAAATTTTGTTAATTAAAGAAAGTAATTAAAATAATTTTGATTCTATTTGGCAAGAAAATAAACACATAAATTTTTATGTAAATGATAAATAAAAATAGATGTAAGAAAATAAAATAACATACATGATACTCTTACGTTGTTCAGCCCATATTCCAAATCAGCCTACATCCATACTAGCTAACCCTCAGGCTAGAATCCACTAATCTCTATTTTTCCTTGTAAACCTCAATTTTTTAAATGAAAGAAGTTGTTTGCAACATAAGTACTCTTCTACGTGGGAGAGTATAACCCAATCTAATTACAATTTAAATTTTACTAAGTCAAATGGCTTAGATTAAGAAAATGAAAAATACAATTTGATGTAAAAAAATATAAGATCAAAATAACTTGAAATAAATGACCAAAATATTTTGAGGTGACCTAATAATTTAATTAAAATCATGTCACTACTTGCAAATGGAATATTAAATTTTCTAACTTTAGGATATATTTATATCTTGATATTAGTATGAATAATATTTTAAATAAAAATATTTTTCTTACTAATTTATATTATAAATTTATTAAAACATATAAGATGAAAATATTAAGTAAGTAAAATTATACATATAATAATTTTAAAAGTTAATTACATTTCAATAGTAGATCTATGCCAAAAATAAAAAGATATGCTTGCTAGTTTATAGATGAAGGAGAATTATGCATATAAAATCTAATATAAGATTATCAACTAGTATTACACCAAATAAATATTTTCAAGAAATATGATAGGTGAAAACTAAAATTAAAAAAAAGAAAACTTTGGAGAATGAAGGAACAAACTCATGAACATTCTGAGTTACTACGTTGCTGTGACGAAGCTTTTTAACTACTAACTTGATTTTTCAAATAAATGGATCTATAGGAATGAAGATCAAAGTTTTTCTCTCAAGATTTAGCATATAAAGATGGAAAGAGGAGTGAAAAATTTGATGTAGTTTTTTTTCTTTTTGAATAACCCTCATAAGAAGTGAAAGTGGAATATTTAAAGGGAATGGATATGTAAAGCCAATTTTGAATAAAACTAATAACATAATTTTATTTTATCACCTAATAATATAATATATGATAAAAAATTCATTTTTATTAAATAAATAAAATTTTCAAATGGCTTTAAAATGTTTAGTCACATGGAAAAATCAAAAAGTCTTCATATATATCCAAAATAAGGCAAAAATAACTACCAGTATATAATATTTAAAAAAAGATAATGTTTGAAAAAATATTATAAATTCAATTTATCTTTAAAGTGGGGCATGTAACCAATTAAATTTTTATATACAAAATCCAAAAAATCTAAATAAAAAAAATTTTCATTTTTCTATCAAAATAATATAATATACAACAAAATAAAAACTTATGTATATTTTAATCTATTTAAATATATAATAAATATTCATATAGCAATATGATATAATTTTGATAAACTTAATTATATATCAGTAAATTTATGTGAAATAATTTAAATTCAAAATGAATATATAATAATTTTCTTACCAAATAAGCTTATTACTTTTAATTTTCCTCATAACGTATCATTTCAAATTTGATAAAATTTGCATAATCTATGAAGCATATTAAATTTATTTAATAAAAGAGTCTTATAAATTTCTAAATTAATCTAATTATCCTTAATTAATAATATATAAATCATTTTAATAAATATTTAGATTGTTAAAAAATTAAATCATGAAAGTAAATATCAATAGACCTCTAAGATACTTCTATGTTAATATAAAAACATTCAAGCTATCCATATTGAGTTTTTTTAACTCAAATTTTGATTGAACTTGAGTTTCACAATGTACATCTCATATAAGTAATTATTATGCACATTCATCAAATCATTAGATCGAAAATACTAAGCACATGCACAAATTACAGCATCCAAGCATATATTTATTATCATCAAAATCATCAGAATATGTCATGAGGTAGATAATATCAACAAAGTTCAATTCTCACTTTTCCTTCACTTTCAGTTTTCTGTATAGTGCTTCAGTTTATTTGTACAACACATTATTTTCAATTTTCTTTTAGTTGTAATTATTGTTTTTATTTTAGGCTATGATAGCCTACTGAGCCATGTTAGCTCGTTCCTCATTTTGTTTTCATTTTTTAGGCCAGAGAAAGTGTAAGGAGTGAGTTGAGTAGTTTTAGATAGCAGGCTCCGATCTATGATGTAGGTAAATTTTGGTTAGTTTTTATTTATTTTTATATTGCCAAGCACTATTGTAGATATACTTTAAACTGTCTATTTTTTTATGATATATATATATATATATATATATATATATATATATATATATATATATATATATATATATATATATATATATATATATATATATATATATATATATATATATATATATATATATATATATATATGTAGAAAATTATATTTTTGAGATTCAGTAGTATTTTATTTTATATTGTATTCAGTAGTGACTTTGTGTAGTATATAAATTGGAAGTTTCAATTTTCTCTAATTAGATATTGGGGTCAGTCTTGTCACAATTGGGCACGGTTTGACCCTTATGTAATATCGTGTCATATCCAATCGAGCCGTGACACTAAAATCCATATATAAAACCTACTTAACTTTTAGTTAGTCTTATCTATGGTAAAACAATTTGGGAAAATCACTAAATAAACTTCTCATAATAACCAGAGAAGCCCAAAAAATTATGCACCTAAGAAATTGTTGTAGGTTTTGGCCAATAAAAAATAACTTGGTTCTTCTGGGGATCTATTGAAATGCCTACATTGTTCACTACGTGTCTCAAAAAGGAAATGCTAAACAAATGGGAGTCACACTTTGGGAACTTAGATGCTACCTCATAATCTTAAGAGCAGTTCTCAACTATGTTACATGCTTATCTCCAAATATGGAATAAATTAGGATATCATTTACAAAAACTATAACAAATTGGTCTAGATATTTCCTTAAAATCCTATTTATTAAATCCATAAAGGCTGTTAGGTCATCTGCCACTCCAAATGGAAAAACTAAAAACTTGTCATGTGCTTACCTCATACTGAAAGTAGTCTCACCACATCCTCCTCTTTCACCTTAGTTGAGGATAACTAGATCACATATCAATCTTAAAAAAAATACAAAACATCTAACAAACTAACCAAATAAATAATCAGTCTTGGTTAAATGATACTTATTTTTAATTATTACCTTATTCAAATCATTGTAGTTGATGTAAATTCATAATATACCATCTTTATTCTTAACAAATAAATTAGGTGCTCCTCATATACACACTAGGATGGATAATCTCAATCCACCAATTCTTGTAGCTTCACCTTCAATTCATGTATTTCTTTATATGGAATCCTATATAGAGCCTTAGATATTAAGGTCTTACCAAGAATAACATCAATACAACACTCTTTATCTCTATCCAAAGGTAAAGTGACTAACTCGATAAACACATCTAGATATTTTTGCACTACTAAGACATCATAAAAGAACCAAAATCTATACTCATTTCCTTGGCTACGGTGGAAATACTATGTAACCATTTTTTCATAATCTATATGCTTTCACAATAGAAATCATATAAGACAAAACATCTTTAACTCCCTTAAATATGTAACTCTCACTATCCATAAACAATGTGGCTTGCTTTTTCAAACAATCAATTTGAGTCTCATACTTTACCAATTCATACCCAAAATAATATCGAATATAAAAATATGTAGTAAGATTAAATTGAACTTCCACTTCCCATCAATAATTTGAATCTCATAAAGATAGACTCTACTGTCTATCATACCATCTTTAGTTACCAAAGAAACATATTAAGAAAAGGGTAATAAAATTGAAGGCAAGTATATTAAATTGAAGAAATGTTTAGAAGTAAATGAATGACTAGCTCTAAAATTAAACAAAATCTAACATGGTTGATAAAAAATGTATTTTGTATTTATAACCACATCTGGAACATCTAGAGCCTCCTATTGAGTTAAATTATAAACTCATACGTATGTAGGAGCCAAAGCAACAAAACTACTAGCTCCCAATGAACCACCAAAATGCTCACTATGTGATCCCTGACCAACATCTTAGCTACCAAAAGTCTCAAAATATGGTCTGGATGGTACTGCCCTAATCCTACCCATGGTTGGCTTCCTAGAGATATCATCTCTCAAATCAAAATGTTTATCAAAGCCACTATATGGATACTCAATAATCGTGTGCCCAAAGTGACCAAAGTAAAAAACATTTACTTGATGATCTGTAATATTGATCATTGTTCCTCCTATCATAATGCTGACAAAATAAGCCTCACTAATTAAACCCCCAAAACTGACAACACTACCTCTAAATTATTTAAAAGAAATTATTATTGATTGTCTACTCTTTCTGAACTCAATAGGTCCAAACCTTAAAGCATCTTAAAGTCTCTCTAAAAATCTATAATATATTTCCTCACAAGTGCTTACCAACTATGGAGCATACCTGGAGATAGAAGTAAACTCAGTCTCGTATTGCATCACTATCATTTTCCCCTGAATTTATTTTAGAAAGAACTCTATAGCTATCTCCTAAAAGATGAAGGTACAAATCATATCCTAATTGTCTCCATAAACTACTGTCAACTAATCAAGATATTTGCATGACCCTAAACTTCTCCTACTATTAGCCAAGCCACCACTGCTCTGTTAAGAGGGTTGCTACTTAGATTTTGCATGTTTTACATTCTTGCAACTTATATAATTTTGATGATTCCAAATATTATTGTTCTAATTATTATTTTCTCCTGACACTTTTTGGAAGAATTATTTTTACTCTTATGTGGTCTAACATTTCATGATAATCAAACTCCATACTATTAAAGACTTCAAATCAAATTCAGGATAAAGATAATTTGTAATTTGAAGTATGTATTTTTCACTTTATTGAGTCTGAGAGAGTGTGGTTGTAATTGAGCAACTTAACACACACACTAGGGGAGATCTTTAAAAATCAAAATTTTTTATACTGATTGTCCTGTACGAATCATATTCGTACGGGACGATTAAGTCAGTTATACCCCTCGGAGAGTAATGGAACGAACAGGAAGTGAGAAAAATTTTCTAAGTCTTGGTCATTCAGATGAATTTCACTATTCATCCCTAGAAGATGCCCTCTGGATTCTCACTTTGAACTATTCATCCAGACGAAGTGTACCATTCATCCCAGGATGATATTCTCTAATTTCTCACTTTATACTGATCGTTCAGATGAATTTTACCATTCATCCCAAGACGATGTCCTTTGGACCCATGACTTAAACTAATCGTCCCAGGATGATGCCCTCTAGACCCATGACTTGATCTAATCGTCCAGACGAACTCCTATATTCATCCCAGAATGAAGTCCTCTGTTTCTTGAAAATTTAGACGATGATCGGGTATGAAGTCATTTTGTGCCAATGTACATTGGGTTCGTACGCAACAGTTTTTACATTGTTCATACAGACAAAATCACGATCATACGAGACGATCGAGTGCATACATAATTGAAAATTAGCAGTTTTTGGACTGTTTTTGTGTCTTTCCTATATAAGGTCCACTTAAAATTGTCTTGTAATCTTTTTGCTCAATGTGCTTCATGCAAACTGAAGGGAGATTGAAGGAGAGAGTGTGAGAGAGTGTTTGAAGGAGGATTCCTACAACTGGAGCGTAAAGGGTTCACTTAGTACTCAAAGGTAAGAATCTCCAATTGTGATTTCTGATTACTTCACTCTTTTCTCTAGTGCTTCTAGATTTCTCGTGTAAAAATCTTTCAAGAAGATCTGGTTCTTTGCCGACACTTGTGGAGAGTGTGAACAGCGGAAGGTTCTCTACCTACACTTGGAGAATGTGAACATCGAGAGGTTCTCTGCCTACACTTGTGAGAGTGTAAAAAGACGAAAGGTTCTCTGCCTACACTTGGAGAGGGTAAAAGGACGAAAGGTTCTTTGCCTACACTTGGAGAGTGTGAAAGGACGAAGGGTTCTCTGCCTACACTTAGAGAGTGTGAAAGGACAGATGGTTCTCTGCCTATACTTGGAGAGTGTGAAAGGATGAAGGGTTCTCTGCCTACACTTAGAGAGTATGAAAGGACAGACGGTTCTCTGCCAACACTTGGAGAGTGTAAAAGGACGACGGTTCTCTGCCACATCGGATAGTGGTGGAAGAGAGATTTTGTGAAGGCTTCTCCGCCTTGCTGTGGGTGCAAAAGGAGAGTCACTAGTGCTATTAGCAATACTCGAAGGGTGCCTCCAGGGAGTGGATGTAGGCTGTGTTTGAGCGAACCACTATAAATCTTGTGTCTTTTTGTTTTTCGCTATTTTTTTACTTCACTGTTTCTGTTGATCTATGGTTGAAAAATATTTTTCAAAAATTAATTAAAGTTTTTATCGGTTTAAAAATTAAAGAGAGAAACTTTTGAAATTACCAATTCACCCCCCTCTTGGTTAGCCACTGGGATATAAGCTTATGTCTAACAACCTAATTCATATTGAATAAGTTTTAACATGCTCTACCTCACCATCCAATAAAAATATAGCTAACATAACTCTTCTCTCAGGAGGATAATGAATTCCTTCTAGAGTCTTCTCTATCCTTATTAGTCAATCCTCAACTGTTTCAGGCTCAATAACACTTGAAAATCTATAAGGTTATAATCTTAATAAATTATATATATATATATATATATATATATATATATATATATATATATATATATTATAATGGGTACTAGAACCCCGTGTATGAGTCTTTACCATAAACTATGTTACTATACCTATAATTTAAGATATTGTCTTATAATTAATCACAGGAGCTGCAACCTAAACTTGATCTGCCTTATTAGAGCTCTGAACATTAGTCATATTTGGATCTTACTGAGGTGAATCAGCCATCACAATAATGCTAGATAAAGCTATATGCGACACATGTATATGAAAAATAAATAAAATGAGCACCAAAACTATCCTAAAACATTTCACTTCTATAGATTAAATCCTAGGGTTATGTTACGACTTGCTTCTCCAAACAATGCTCTGATACCAAAAATGCTTGTTGCAATCCGACCATATATGACCTGATACTACACAGGTCATATCGTGTCAAATTATGGCAAGACTAATCATAAGATCTAGTTGGAGAAGAATTAAAAGCTAAACTTTTAATTTATATACAACATAAAGACACTACTAAATGCAAATAAAGCACATGGCTATTGAATCTTAAATATGATTTTTCTTTCTATATCATCCTAAAATACATGTACACTATGAGGTATTTACAACTTAACTTGGCAATGAATAACACAACAAAAAAAGTCAAGCCTGCCAAAAATAAAATTAATAAAATTTACTTACAACATAGATTAGAGCTTGTTATCAAAACTACCGAGCTCACTCTTTACCCTTTCCCTAGCTTAAAAATAAAGGTAAAAGTAGTAGTGAGCTAACAAGGCACAATAGGTTATCATAGCCTAAAATAGAAATTAATAACTGAAGTCAAAAGAATTAAAAATATTGTGTTGTAATAATAAAATAAAGTATTGTATAAAAAGTAGAAACTAAAATATATATTGATACTCAATGCATTTAATTAATCAATGAATTGTATTGCAACTGATATATAAATAGATTTCTTATAGTAATTTTCAGAATATCCCTTAGGCTCAAATATCATAACACATCTCATATAAGAATCCCGTCTTAGTAGCCCACTGGCTCCAACATAACAAACTATCACCTCGGTCGCCCACTAGCACGGGCATAATAGAATCCCACCTTTCTCGTCCATTAGCACCCGCATAAAAAAATCTCGTCTCAATCCCCCCATTGGCATAAGCATAACATCACATTACATTTCCTTTATATTTTTGTTGTACTTTATTAATTAAAGCATAATTAGAATAATTTCAAAATTTTCAAAAAAGCCTCAGTGGTAGGTAACAAAAAGTACTACTAATTAGAAATTTATTCTTCCAAAATATAATCAAATTATCAAAGATCGTGTATAACAGTATTATGAAACTTTAATTGAACTAAAGCACTATTTTTTAGATGTCAAAATAAATTTTTGAATTAATAAAAATCAAACTTTTTCAAAATCACTAGGCAAAAAATTTTAGAATATACTCAAAATATTCATAATGTAAATATCTATAATATATAAAAAGTTACGTGGTGAAGATTTTACTAATAAAATAAAAAGTTATCCTCATTTTCTGTTAATGAAAATAAATTTTTGATTGAAAATTTTTCAAAAATATCAAATTATTGAAAAATGAAATAGGCAAAACATAACCAACTTTAAGATGAGCAAATTTTCTAACTGGCCAATAGAAAAAAAAAATAACCCTAAGTACAATCTCAAAAACCAAGCTTCCTTTCTCTCTACTCTCCTTTCTTCTTACTTTATCAAATCCATTTTCTAGTTTGGGCAAGACGAGCGAAATGAGATTATTTTTCTTAATAACATTGTCAGTGGATTAGGATTTCTTTATAATTAAAAATATAAAACATATTAAGGTTAAAATATTAATTATGCCATTTAAATGCAAAGATTATATAAATTCATTAGTATCTTCAAATCTGGAGATCCAAAAATTATGAAAAATTATTCAAAAGTTATGTATGTCTAGAATGCTGGCGTGAAATCAATTTACAAAATAGACACCTAACGATCACAAAATCCTCACTTGCATCGACATATGTCAATTTATTAAGGAATTGTAATAAAGCCCAAAAATTAGAAAAAAAAATAATAATAATTAGAGTACAGTAATGCCTATGTTATAGTGAAGAAGGCTTACAATTTATACTTATAATGACTCATGAATAAATTTTTACTTTTGTAGATCAAATTATATATCTTTTAAATTTAGAGTTATAAATTAGTCCAAGCGAGCTCATTCTATAAGCCTCCTGGTGCTTTAATCCAACCAAACATATTCCATATACCTAACAGGTTACATCATGTCTGATTATCATAGGAGAATTCAAGATTTTTAAAAAGGAATTTTTTTTTTTTATTTCATTTATTGCTAGAAACATAGATCCATAAAACATCATATTTAATGCGCGCACAAAAATAACCTATCCATATGTATATCAAATGCTCAAAATCCGTACAATTAAAATACCCCTTTTAAAATTTAAAATTAATTTATCAAAATATGCATAATAATAAGAACAAAAGCATACCAAAGTTTACACTATAAAAATTTCCTATAAATCAAGTTATCTCAGTTTGAGTGTCATTTATTAAGTTAAAAGCTATAACTTCTATAAAAAATCTCTATTATTAAAAATAAGGATAAATGTAATGTACCTCGATCCATTACAGCCTAAATACCTCTGAATTAGACTTTTTCTCTTTTGAAATCATCTCTTTATATTGCTGATGGATCTAATAGTGGAAATGAGATTATATAGTGGAAATTTAGTGAATTTTAATATTCATAAAAATTCATGACATAACATGGTGACACGCAAAAGCCTAGCACCCCACACTCCCAAGAAACCCTAAACTCTATTCATAATATAAAGAACATAACGCTGCAATGCCCAAAACATAGAACCATAACACCAAGAACAAAGCGTCACACCACTTTTAGAGAATTCCCTAATCTGGCCAAAAACACAAAGAAATCAGCACTGCAGATCCCACAAACTAGCATTGTGATGCTCTCAAAGAACCTTTTATTCTACATAGAAATAGCGAAGATCAACGCAGCAGCTCTCCCATGGGATTTTTAAACATAAATCTTCGCTAAAAGACCCTTAGAACTAATTCCAAATAGAATATGGTACAAGACATTCATCAAATGTTCAAAAATGTAAAGCTTCAAGCATCTCAATCCTATTAGATCAGTACATATCATCACAAGTTACTCTTATTACTATTGTCGTGATCTTTACGCCTAAGGGATAAGTTCTCATCATGTCGTGTCATATTATATGTAAAGTTTGGAAAAGCATACGCGAGTATACATAATGTCGAAGGGAGAAATATGGCATTAACGATGCAGACAGCTATCGAGTGCTGATGGGAAGGAAATAAATCATTAATGTGACAAAGTGCAACAACTTTGATGATTCATAATAATTTGATTCAGTTGAGTTAGGGATTTTCTTTATTTTGATTTTTAATGTTTACTTATTATAAAGGCTTTAAATTGAACTTAAATATTAATCATAAGAGAGCATAAATAAGTGGTGATGATTTTATCCTAAGAACAATCAAGCAATGTAGTTAAACCCCTCCTTGGCTCCCCAATTCACCTATTCCACCTAGGGTCTAATTGGTTCAACCCCCATTTATTTATAAAAGTTCAAATGGAAGACTAAACCAACTACCAAACTGATTCATGGTTGAACTAGCCAATTTTACCCTATTTTGAAATGCTTGAATATTATCAAATCAAATACTTGTATATTTCTTATAGGGATAGAATTTATTTTTAAATTAAATTACACTTGTTATGTTTAATTTATAGTGCTAGAATTTCTTTTTGAAATTAAAAGATTGAACTTCTTATATTTTTTTTTTTTAAAAGAATACAATTTATTTTTAAATTTAAATATAAAAATTACTTTTAGCAAGTATCTCTTTTGTAATCATATTAAAATAGTCTAATTAATAGCAGTACGGTTGTCAATAAAAAACAAAAAAATAAATCTCGTTCGTCAACTAGATTTTTTTTCAAATAAAATAAAGCCATAATAGTTGAAGTTTGGATCGTCCTTTTGCGATTGGTCATTGGCCGCGGTTGTTAGGTGGATAGGATGTCGTATGGAAGCCGATAATTTGTCACGAGGCCAATTGTTCGATTCGCTTATTCCCTTTTGTTTAGTTTGCAGTCAGCTTTGATAGACGGACTTGATGAAGACACGTGTCATCTGAGATATGAAATAGAAGATGTAGGTTGGTGATGACTTGCGTCATTTTTGGGGATGGCGTGCGGCATTGGGAAGTAGGTACGGGTGCTTGATTTGTTAACTGTTCTGGTTAGGCGAGTCGGGAGTCAGGACCAGTCAGATATTTACTTCATTGTGTTAAGCTTATTTAATTTTTAGGAATTTTTACGTACATAACACTCAAAATAATTCAAATTACCTATCTAACACTTCAGCTATTAGATTTATATACATACCACTTAAAACCCTCTTTAAACCCTCAACTTTGTACACGGATAATCGCACAATACAAATTATTTCGTATAGTACAATCAATCACAATAATTGTTCATGATTTGATTGTCTGGTATC
This sequence comes from Dendrobium officinale, assembly GCA_019514585.1. Classification (NCBI taxonomy): domain Eukaryota; kingdom Viridiplantae; phylum Streptophyta; class Magnoliopsida; order Asparagales; family Orchidaceae; genus Dendrobium; species Dendrobium officinale. The sequence continues at coordinate 254,566 of JACXSL010000816.1, forward strand.
ACAGGATTAATTAAGAAAGAATTTAATTAGGGCATACAATATGATCTAAATCATATTGTACGATCAGTACATAATTAATATCTTCCTTAATGTTTGGTGGCTAGGGTTTTGACATACCACAATAGTTTGTATAATATGAATTAAAATCATACAGTATAAAATACTTCGTACATTATGAAATACCTAAAAAAATAACTCTCACATAAATATTTTAATCTCTCCACCATGTGTGTGCTAGTTTACTCAGCAAAGTCATCCACCGAATTATATGATATGACTAAAGAAAAGAGAAAATACATAATAAAATGAAAATAGACTATAACTCTGGTCAATCCTGTCTTGAGCTGATCAAAATTGTAAGTGAATGGTGAGCAGATTTCCTGAAAATGTTAGTATTTATAAACACAAAATATAATATCAAAAAAATAAGAGAAATTACTAACAGTCATAATAATGTTTCTTATCATTAAAATTGTAGTGCTTGAAAATGGTTTGTAAAAATCTCCCCCTTTTTTATGATGACAGATATTATTATTTTTAGATTTTCAAAAAAATTTTTCCTCTAAACTCCCTCTTAGAAGATAACCAACTGTAGGAAAAGGGAGTGTAAAAACCTTTTTTAAATTAAAAAAATGCAAACAACAATAACGAGCGTAAGCAGGGCCACACATAAGTAGGATGTGGTACCGTGGAGGGTCAAGTGCATGTGGGGCATTGTCCGGTGCAGGGTTACGCGCAGGCAATCCGGTGTTGCTGGTAAGACACTTTCTAGGTCCTTTCCAGGTTAGCAGGTTAACCCGAATCTGACCTGACTTTTCAAATATGTCATAAACAATAATCGAACCCGACCCGTTTGCTAAATAGGTTGACCTAAAACTAAATTTTTTGGATGGGGTTCTCAAGTTGTGTCAAGTATTGACACCTCTATTTTAGACTATCATAAATAAATTCAATCTCAAATCTAGTTAAATAAAAGTAAATATTAACAGAGTTTCTAAATTCTCAACTTGACTGTGATAGTTTGAAGTGATACAACACATCTTGATTTGTTGATTGAGAGCTTTGATTATATATCAATAAGTCTTTTATTTAAAGTTCATGTATTTTGTGTATTGTTAAGTGACTTATGTTTAATTTAGAATAGCTTCGGATCACTATTTTTTTATATATTTTTTAAAAAAATTAATTAAAAATAACTTTATAAAATAATAAAAAGGTACCTCAAATAAAATTTTAAATGGTTCAAATGTCACATAAACAATAATAATAAAAATAATAGTTCTATACTTCTATGTGATGCGATGATTATTTCTGAACTAACGCACTGAATTAATATTCACACACAACTCACCTTGTTCTGTTGATTGAGAGCTTAGGCTACCAACTAAGAGTCCTTTGATTCGAGCCTTATGCATGCAAGGGCGGAACCCTCAAGTGCCCAGGGGGGGAATTGCACCCCCTAAAAAAATTACAAATTTTGTTTATTACATGGATTTTTAGATAATTTTCTTCTCCAGCTTTTTTTTACTCTTTATTATAAAAATCTTTAAGCAATTGCCCCCTCAAAAAAAAAATTTAAAATACTGTGATCTTTATGCAATTGCCCCCTAGCAGAATTATACAAATTGTGTATATGGGTTATTATAAGGGATTTTAGGCAATTGCCCCTCTAAAAATTTTAAAATACTATGATCTTTAGACTATTGCCCCTAGTATAATTAAATACATTGTGTAGATGTGTTATTGTTAGAGAATGATGAACCAAATACAAAGAGAAATAGTAACTTAAAATTTGTTTCGAGGGTGCTGCCCCCGAAAACTCCCGCAAGTGCGTTGCCCCTTGACCCTGCGACATATTTACCAACAAGTATTTATAGATTTAACCCCCCTAAAAATTATAGCTGCTCCGACCATGTGTATGCGATATATGTAAGTATTTTTCTTAATAGCCTAAGGGGCTGTTTGGCAACAAGTGGGATTTAACTTTAGTGGGATTTAATAAATCCTGTAAATTCAGATTTAGTAAATCCAAAATGTGTGAAATATTAAAAATTGTTTGGTATGTAAAATGTTAAATCCTGTTAAATCCTGATAAACTGTTTGGTAACATATATCAGGATTTATGACGGTTAGGGATTTAAATTTAAAGAAGATATTTATGAAATCAAAATCATCAAGATCATGGCATAAAACATAATAAATTCAACTTGAGTTCATACATTTGTGTTTTAAACTTGAGTTACTTATTAATTCTAATTTTAATTAAGACTGATAAATTATAATTATGAATACTACAATTAGGGTATAATTTTCATAAGTATTTTATTAATAACTTATCATGTGTTATTTTAATAAGAATATAAATGCTATGATAGATATCAAATTAATTATTTTATTATAATTTAAAATAATTAATCATTTAATTACTATTTGCACTTATCATGTCATTCATTTTTATATACTATTTTAATAAATTTTAATTAATAATTATACTTATAATTATGAAATTATAAGTAATTATATTTTATTAATAACTAATTATTTAATTAAAATTTACACCGCTAATCATTAATAACTAATTATTTTTATATACTATTAAATATTTTATTAATAACTAATTATTTAATTAAATATACACCACTAATCATTTAGTTAAGTAGTTAATAGTTATATTTTAAATTAATGTCTAATTAAGAAATTAACCCGTGCACAAAAACCATTTGGCTGGATTTAGGATTTAATAAATCCGACTTAAATCCCACTGTAAATTCGATACCAAATAGGCCCTAAGAATTGCATAGACACCCGATGTTAGGATTTGTACAGCTCTCTGACTCCTTGCTTTTTGTTCCAATAATAAGGCTTCATTTGTGACAGCTTTATTCTTACTTCTTGAAGCATCTTTTTAGTAGAAAAATTAGAACTTTTGTGCAAAAAGTTGCTTTACGAAGTAATAAAAAAACCTTCTCAAATGAAGCCCCAGTCTCCCAATTCTGATCTTCTCTCTCGTCGTCCTTAGCTCATTCTCCTGTGCCGGCCAAGCTTTCGATGGAGTGCGGGATCAAAGAGAAGAGGTTGCGAATGTAGAACACAAGGAGAAGCAGCCAAGAGGATAAAGATCATAGTTTTATTGAAGAGAAAGAGAAAGAGAGATGTCCAAGGATGAGCCGCAGCAGGGCTCGAAGAAAGCCCTAAGTTATAGCCCTCGTGGAGCCCGGAAAGCATGAGGTTTTATGGCGTACGTGCTGGCACAGAAGCAGCGTAAACGGGTCAGTCTCTAAGAGGCTGCCGGAGCCTCTTCGGCGAGCTGTGGCGGATTGCCTATCTTCTACCTTCCTGAGGATTGTGACTGATCTGTGAAAGGTAGAGTAATGCAAATTAGACACAGAGTCTTTAATGAGATCAATGTATAAAAAGACATTGATAATGCCCTTAAACAAAGGTTGTCGAATGTTCGGTATCACTCATTGCAATTTATTCTATATGAATTAAGCCCTCTTATGATCAAAATGTTGTCGAATGCTAACATCCTTTAGGTGATATGGGTAATAATTAATGGTGATATGATGATGACCATCATCATTGATATCTTTGATTGATAATTTAATATATAAATTTGTAAATCTTGATGCCATGCGTACGACAGATAAAACATTATGGCGAAATATGATGAAAATCATTTCAAAAAAATTTATTTCTCTAAGTATTCCATAAAAAAGTATGATGATGTGACTTTGTTTTATATCAAAATGTTTATGTTTTTAAGAACAACCATTTGTATGTAAGATGAATTTTATAAAATAATAGTTTTCTATGATAAACTTCTAATAAGTATTCAGGCAAATGTATAGAATTTAAATTTTTATTAGAAAGCACTTTAAAAAGCAATAAGAAAGCTATCCCAAATGAAGCCTTAGTTTGTGATGATGTAGAAATTTTTCATAAATATGCACATGTTTAAAAGCTATTTTGGTGATTTCCAGAACAGTTAGTGAAGCTAACACATTATCTGTTTCATTAATATTTCAAGCGACTTTTCTTGATCTATCATGAGAATATACATACTTAAAATCATAGAATAAAATAGGACACAAATGCAAGCAACAACCCACTAAAAACTACTAGCTACCTTAAGTAATATTAATAAAGAAAGCTGCTATTGCTTTACTACCATTTGCAGTATTGAGGATATGAAACCTAACTCATTAAATGAGTCATGTTGATCTATATAATAAACAAGCCAAATGGATTAGGGTTGAGTATATATAATTGACTTATAAAAGCCTTCTTCATTAATGCTATGCGCGCACTATTGTATGCTTAAAATATTATCTGTTAAAAATAACTCAAAGCAAGAACAGGAGCTCGCTGGCTGTGAAGTTAACTTTCTCCCTTTCGCGCGCTTCTAACGTCAAATCCCGTTAAATTATCGTCGGCGACGGGAGATCGGTAAACATCGCCAATGCTGGTACAGGCTTGTTACCGACTCCCACTCGTAAGCTCACTTTGTCTCAGATCTTTCATACACCTTCTTTAAAATTTAATCTATTGTCTATTTCTAAACTTATCAAAGACAACAACATTGCTATAACATTTGATCCAAATGGTTTTTATTTTAAGGATTTGAGGACTCATCAAGTGCTTCTTCAAGGACCTTGTGACAAAGGGCTCTATCCCTTTAATGGTGATAGAGCTAACACCATTAAAGATGATATGGGTAATAATTAATGGTGATATGATGATATGGGTAATAATTAATGGTGATATGATGATGACCATCATTATTGATATCTTCGATTGATAATTTGATATATATATAAATTTGTAAATCTTGATGCCATGCGTACGACAGATAAAAAATTAAGGCGAAATATGATGAAAATCATTTCAAAAAAAATTTATTGCTCTAAGTATTCCATAAAAAAGTATGATGATGTGACTTTGTTTTATATCAAAATGTTTATGTTTTTAAGAACAACCATTTGTATGTAAGATGAATTTTATAAAATAATAGTTTTCTATGATAAACTTCTAATAAGTATTAAGGCAAATGTATAGAATTTAAATTTTTATTAGAAAGCACTTTAAAAAGCAATAAGAAAGCTATCCCAAATGAAGCCTTAGTTTGTGATGATGTAGAAATTTTTCATAAATATGCACATGTTTAAAAGCTATTTTGGTGATTTCCAAAACAGTTAGTGAAGCTAACACATTATCTGTTTCATTAATATTTCAAGCGACTTTTCTTGATCTATCATGAGAATATACATACTTAAAATCATAGAATAAAGTAGGACACAAATGCAAGCAACAACCCACTAAAAACTACTAGCTACCTTAAGTAATATTAATAAAGAAAGCTGCTATTGCTTTACTACCATTTGCAGTATTGAGGATATGAAACCTAACTCATTAAATGAGTCATGTTGATCTATATAATAAACAAGCCAAATGGATTAGGGTTGAGTATATATAATAGACTTATAAAAGCCTTCTTCATTAATGCTATGCGCGCACTATTGTAGGCTTAAAATATTATCTGTTAAAAATAACTCAAAGCAAGAACAGGAGCTCGCTGGCTGTGAAGTTAACTTTCTCCCTTTCGCGCGCTTCTAACGTCAAATCCCGTTAAATTATCGTCGGCGACGGGAGATCGGTAAACATCGCCAATGCTGGTACAGGCTTGTTACCGACTCCCACTCGTAAGCTCACTTTGTCTCAGATCTTTCATACACCTTCTTTAAAATTTAATCTATTGTCTATTTCTAAACTTATCAAAGACAACAACATTGCTATAACATTTGATCCAAATGGTTTTTATTTTAAGGATTTGAGGACTCATCAAGTGCTTCTTCAAGGACCTTGTGACAAAGGGCTCTATCCCTTTAATGGTGATAGAGCTAACACCATTAAAAGATGATATGGGTAATAATTAATGGTGATATGATGATATGGGTAATAATTAATGGTGATATGATGATGACCATCATTATTGATATCTTCGATTGATAATTTGATATATATATATAAATTTGTAAATCTTGATGCCATGCGTACGACAGATAAAAAATTAAGGCGAAATATGATGAAAATCATTTCAAAAAAATTTATTGCTCTAAGTATTCCATAAAAAAGTATGATGATGTGACTTTGTTTTATATCAAAATGTTTATGTTTTTTAAGAACAACCATTTGTATGTAAGATGAATTTTATAAAATAATAGTTTTCTATGATAAACTTCTAATAAGTATTCAGGCAAATGTATAGAATTTAAATTTTTATTAGAAAGCACTTTAAAAAGCAATAAGAAAGCTATCCCAAATGAAGCCTTAGTTTGTGATGATGTAGAAATTTTTCATAAATATGCACATGTTTAAAAGCTATTTTGGTGATTTCCAGAACAGTTAGTGAAGCTAACACATTATCTGTTTCATTAATATTTCAAGCGACTTTTCTTGATCTATCATGAGAATATACATACTTAAAATCATAGAATAAAGTAGGACACAAATGCAAGCAACAACCCACTAAAAACTACTAGCTACCTTAAGTAATATTAATAAAGAAAGCTGCTATTGCTTTACTACCATTTGCAGTATTGAGGATATGAAACCTAACTCATTAAATGAGTCATGTTGATCTATATAATAAACAAGCCAAATGGATTAGGGTTGAGTATATATAATAGACTTATAAAAGCCTTCTTCATTAATGCTATGCGCGCACTATTGTAGGCTTAAAATATTATCTGTTAAAAATAACTCAAAGCAAGAACAGGAGCTCGCTGGCTGTGAAGTTAACTTTCTCCCTTTCGCGCGCTTCTAACGTCAAATCCCGTTAAATTATCGTCGGCGACGGGAGATCGGTAAACATCGCCAATGCTGGTACAGGCTTGTTACCGACTCCCACTCGTAAGCTCACTTTGTCTCAGATCTTTCATACACCTTCTTTAAAATTTAATCTATTGTCTATTTCTAAACTTATCAAAGACAACAACATTGCTATAACATTTGATCCAAATGGTTTTTATTTTAAGGATTTGAGGACTCATCAAGTGCTTCTTCAAGGACCTTGTGACAAAGGGCTCTATCCCTTTAATGGTGATAGAGCTAACACCATTAAAGATGATATGGGTAATAATTAATGGTGATATGATGATATGGGTAATAATTAATGGTGATATGATGATGACCATCATTATTGATATCTTCGATTGATAATTTGATATATATATAAATTTGTAAATCTTGATGCCATGCGTACGACAGATAAAAAATTAAGGCGAAATATGATGAAAATCATTTCAAAAAAATTTATTGCTCTAAGTATTCCATAAAAAAGTATGATGATGTGACTTTGTTTTATATCAAAATGTTTATGTTTTTAAGAACAACCATTTGTATGTAAGATGAATTTTATAAAATAATAGTTTTCTATGATAAACTTCTAATAAGTATTCAGGCAAATGTATAGAATTTAAATTTTTATTAGAAAGCACTTTAAAAAGCAATAAGAAAGCTATCCCAAATGAAGCCTTAGTTTGTGATGATGTAGAAATTTTTCATAAATATGCACATGTTTAAAAGCTATTTTGGTGATTTCCAGAACAGTTAGTGAAGCTAACACATTATCTGTTTCATTAATATTTCAAGCGACTTTTCTTGATCTATCATGAGAATATACATACTTAAAATCATAGAATAAAGTAGGACACAAATGCAAGCAACAACCCACTAAAAACTACTAGCTACCTTAAGTAATATTAATAAAGAAAGCTGCTATTGCTTTACTACCATTTGCAGTATTGAGGATATGAAACCTAACTCATTAAATGAGTCATGTTGATCTATATAATAAACAAGCCAAATGGATTAGGGTTGAGTATATATAATAGACTTATAAAAGCCTTCTTCATTAATGCTATGCGCGCACTATTGTAGGCTTTAAAATATTATCTGTTAAAAATAACTCAAAGCAAGAACAGGAGCTCGCTGGCTGTGAAGTTAACTTTCTCCCTTTCGCGCGCTTCTAACGTCAAATCCCGTTAAATTATCGTCGGCGACGAGAGATCGGTAAACATCGCCAATGCTGGTACAGGCTTGTTACCGACTCCCACTCGTAAGCTCACTTTGTCTCAGATCTTTCATACACCTTCTTTAAAATTTAATCTATTGTCTATTTCTAAACTTATCAAAGACAACAACATTGCTATAACATTTGATCCAAATGCTTTTTATTTTAAGGATTTGAGGACTCATCAAGTGCTTCTTCAAGGACCTTGTGACAAAGGGCTCTATCCCTTTAATGGTGATAGAGCTAACACCATTAAAGATGATATGGGTAATAATTAATGGTGATATGATGATATGGGTAATAATTAATGGTGTGATATGATGATGACCATCATTATTGATATCTTCGATTGATAATTTGATATATATATATAAATTTGTAAATCTTGATGCCATGCGTACGACAGATAAAAAATTAAGGCGAAATATGATGAAAATCATTTCAAAAAAATTTATTGCTCTAAGTATTCCATAAAAAAGTATGATGATGTGACTTTGTTTTATATCAAAATGTTTATGTTTTTAAGAACAACCATTTGTATGTAAGATGAATTTTATAAAATAATAGTTTTCTATGATAAACTTCTAATAAGTATTCAGGCAAATGTATAGAATTTAAATTTTTATTAGAAAGCACTTTAAAAAGCAATAAGAAAGCTATCCCAAATGAAGCCTTAGTTTGTGATGATGTAGAAATTTTTCATAAATATGCACATGTTTAAAAGCTATTTTGGTGATTTCCAGAACAGTTAGTGAAGCTAACACATTATCTGTTTCATTAATATTTCAAGCGACTTTTCTTGATCTATCATGAGAATATACATACTTAAAATCATAGAATAAAGTAGGACACAAATGCAAGCAACAACCCACTAAAAACTACTAGCTACCTTAAGTAATATTAATAAAGAAAGCTGCTATTGCTTTACTACCATTTGCAGTATTGAGGATATGAAACCTAACTCATTAAATGAGTCATGTTGATCTATATAATAAACAAGCCAAATGGATTAGGGTTGAGTATATATAATAGACTTATAAAAGTCTTCTTCATTAATGCTATGCAGTATTGTAGGCTTAAACTATTATCTGTTAAAAATAACTCAAGCATGCTTGAAAGTTAATTTATAATAATAGTTAACATAAATTAACTCAAAATATAATATTTTGCATGCAACCTATATTTTCATTCATTGATAATAACAAAAAAATTTTGCTTGTAAATATTATATTACTCTCAATATCTTTGTGCTCTCTCTCTCTAAGATACTTTCACATTGTCTCCATTGTTCTGGAATGACTTCATAAGCTTAATACTGTAATGCTGTAACATATTAAGTGATTCTTTAGTAGATGGGACATTATTTTTCAGAATGGCAGCCTCATAGTAAACCATATTCTTATTTGACCCTTCAAATCATCTTCCATGATAGCCTACCTCATGTGTATTCAAAAAATGCTTACTTGTCTTCGACCAAGGCAATCATCTCAAAAAAAACAACATGGTGCTTACCATGGTTGAGTAGAATATCATCTATAATATACTATA